>OLKM01001650.1:0-7500 GCA_900291075.1 Melanogrammus aeglefinus
GACTAGATGGGACCATGGTCTCGGCTCTGCTGTCCCAGGTCGTTCACAGGGCCTGCTGTCGTCCTCTTTAACTGGGGCGACGAGAGACTACAACTCACGCCTGACCACCGCCTGGACAACGGGGACTGGCACGAGGTGGAGCTGGATCGCTACGGCAAGGAGTTCACCCTGCGCTTGGACGGGGGCGGCGGACGGAGAGAGGTCACCGCGTCGCCCGGGCGCAGTCAAGAGCTCATCATCGACCAATCAGCGGTCATGATTGGGAACGCCCTCCCCTCCGGACATAACCGCAGTTTCCTCGGTATAACTGATGAATGATTGATGACATTCATTACCTTTATGATTGTATTACATTACTGCGCTGTAGGATGTCTTTGCTTTTTACAAAGCTCAGAGCACCAGAGCTGTTCTATATTCCATGACACAATCGTGTATCTGAGTCTCACTGAATAATGAACCCAATAATTATTTGAAACGATTATGAATTGCCATGGTGTTTATGTTCTGACAGGTTTATACAAAGGTGAGTTTTTAGGTAGGAGAGGAATTTATTACAGATCAATGGAACTACGTAAACATGTTTATGATGATTCGTTTGGTGTGTGTGTGTGTGTGTGTGTGTGTGTGTGTGTGTGTGTGTGTGTGTGTGTGTGTGTAGAGTGAATGGAACTACGTTAAGTTGTGTGTATGATTGTGTGGTGTGTGTGTGTGTGTGTGTGTGTGTGTGTGTGTGTGTGTGTGTGTGTGTGTGTGTGTGTTTCTGTATTTCTGTTTGTTTCCATGAGCCTCTCTTGAGTTTGTTCCAGCCTTAGCCTTAGCCTACAGTACCCCTTAAGCGTTTCTACTGACACAATCCCAGGCTTTATGTATCCTGTTTAGATAAATAATTTATTTAGCAGAGAGAATGAACTGCCTTACAACGGCTTGTGTCCTGGACAACCAAAACCAACCAGCCTTTACCGTAGATCAAAGAATTAGGCCTGTTTGACGGCGATGGCAACGCCATGTAAATCTGCGCATGGACAAGACGTGTAGCCTAAGGACAAGTGCCCTAATGGCTCTATTGCCGGTGCAAATTGAAAGAATTTAACGACTTTAAGAATTCCCTTTCTTCTCTCTTATCATCTCCATGAATCATCTTCTGATCGGCTCTCCTCCTCTTGTTAGTGCTCGCTATTCATTTGCCCTTTATGATGTATTTCTCTCGCTCTCTCTCTGTCGCTCTCTCTATGTCTCACTCTCTCTCTCGCTCTCGCTCTCGCTCTCTCTCTCTCTCTCTCTCCCCCTCCCCCTCCCTCCGCCTCCCTCTCTCTCTCTCTCTCTCTCTCTCTCTCTCTCCTCGCTCTGTCTCTCTCTCTCTCTCTCTCTCTCTCTCTCTCTCTCTCTCTCTCTCTCTCTCTCTCTCTCTCTCTCTCTCTCTCTCTCTCTCTCTCTCTCTCTCTCAGGCTGTCTGCGGCACCTGCGGCTGAACGGGCGGACGATGCCCCTCGATGGCCAGCAGCCCTCGGAGGGGGTCCAGCTGGTCAGCTCCCAGGGCGTCTCGCCGGGCTGCCCCTCGGACGCCTGCAGGAAGCACCACTGCTCGGCCCCCTTCGTCTGCGTGGACCTCTGGAGGCACCACGACTGCAGGTACGCTGTGGAGCACCAGTTCCCATTTGATACTAACCCTTTCCTGTGCTAGGATCGGAAGCAGATGCACACACGTGTCAGTTACGGTTGATGTCTAAAAGCACTTATAGTGCCCGCAACATTGACAACGACAGCATTATCCTCTGATGAATAATAGGGTTAGGGTTATATAAGTTCCAACTGATGACATGCAAAAGGGGACTTAGACACTACTATAAGTAGCCCAGTTTGGTGCAATCTCTACATTATGGTGCGTTGTTTAGACAGAACATAGATTTCCAATCCTGTGGTTTGTGAGTTGGTGATGTGTGTGTGTGAATTGGTGTGTGTGCGTGTTGTGCGTCGGCGTGTGTGCGGTGTGCGTTGCGTGCGTGCTGCGTTGCGGTGCGTTGCTGTGCGTTGCGTTGCGTGCGGGAGCGTGCGGTGCGTGCGGCGTGCGTCGTTGGCGTGCGTTGCGTGCGTGCGTGTGTGCGTGCGTGCGTCGAGTGACATAACCACAATTAATGGCATCCACCGGGAACAGTAGCATGTTCATGGTATTCCCACTCAGGCCACACAATGCATTAGTCTCTGATTAAATACTGATATCGTTCAGGATTAAACATTCATGCCCTCGGAAACTAGGATGCTCCTCGGAGGAGCAGCAGAGGGTATGTGAGCAGACAGATACGCATAGAGTGGGTCACATATTCACCAGCAATTAAGGAGCCCGAGTCTGGGCTATTTTTGCAGTGCGGTGCATCAGCCGGGTTGTGCCTACAGAGGCAGCAACACACGCAGTTCAGTAGGGGACTGTATTGGTGTTGAACGCACCCCGGCTGTGTTTGGACCCCACCCACCCAACCCCCGAACCCCCACACCCCCCACTGTGATCTGAGGCACAGAAAGTGCTCAGTGCGATATGGGATGGGGCAGATGTCCATGTGTTTGCTCCCAGCAGCCCCCCGGGTTGCATCTGTGTAGCCGCAGCCTGTAGGTATGAGGGATACGGCCGTGTGCTACATACCCCGTGTACCAACAATGATACATCATTGAGGAATGGGGAACCGCCGGCGGCAAAGCCGACCCTTGGAAATGTCAGCGTCCCTTTTTTTTTCCTCTGGCATTTTTCTGCCGGAGTACAATAGCCTTTCTTCTGACGGCGGAAATCCCGCACTCTTCTTCTCTTCTATATAAGTGCTGTAACACCTTGGGGGGTTGGCTTTTATGGTGTCAGCTTAGCTCTGCCAGCCCCTAGGATTCATTTTCCCTTTCATCCGACACGGTTTCCCGAGTGTCCTCCAGCACTATCTCTACTGTCTCACATTGGTGTGTTTGGTGTTCTCCCCTTCTGTTTTTCCTCCCTCTTTTTTTCTTTCTTTTTCTTCGTCCTCCTCTCACCGATCGATATCAGATGCCCCCCGGGACACCTGACTAAAGATGGCGCCGCGGGCAAGTCGTGCGTCTACACGCTGTGCGCGAGCCGACCTTGCCGCCACGGCACCTGCGTCCCGCACTCGCCCTCCCGCTACTCGTGCCAGTGTGTGGAGGGCTACCGGGGGCGCCACTGCGAGCAGACACCGTCCATGTCGCACAACCCGGACGGCAGCAGCCTCAGTATCAGCTCCATGTTCGCCATCTGCATCTGCATCCTGGCCTTCTTAGGTAGCTATGTCGACTATGTCCTCTTCTACCTGTGGTGACAGAACAAACCTCCAGAACGAACCCCCAAAACGCGCTCCAACCTTCATGCGTCGGGGATCGCTTGTGTATGAACGTCACAACAATCGCGGGCCCCCTCCAACGTTGTGCTGTTTAAACTCCTCTCCCCTTCATCTCACCACATCTGTGCAAATAAAGAGGGAATAATCTGGTTTGTTTACCGACGCTATACTGTTTGTCTTGGCAACTCGCTAACCGCAGTCCTTTAGAAAAGGCGGTTGTATTTGATTTTCTATCCCTTTATTTTTTGTTGGGCTGAGAATTGATTGATGCTACGGATGTATTGATCTCTGAAATATGTTAGCATTTCGTTTTTCGTTTTTCATTTTTCTTAAATCTTCCTGACTTTGATGTGAAAACATGGAGCAGAGTACATTGGGGGGGGGGGAATGCAGGGCATTTTATCAATCAAAGGAGTTTTATTCACATTCACATCTCTTTCCAGCACTTTAACACTCCCTGTCTCCTCCCATATTCCACTTTGGATTCACACTACACGCTCAAACCTTCAAGTCTTATTTTTCATCTGTCCGGCTGACTTTAGATCCTTCTGTCTTTTTACTTTTACTGCCATGACGTGGTTGTTTTCATCTCTCCATCCGCTTGTCTCTGCAATTTTCTTTTTGCCCTTTTTGCCCTAACCCACCTACATTTATCACAATCACTGTTGACACATCCCCCCGGTTTGGATTGTGTGCATATGTTCGTGTCGGTTTGACAGTGTGTGTGTCCTGTCTATCTGCGCCTGTGTGTGTGTGTGTGTGTGTGTGTGTGTGTGTGTGTGTGTGTGTGTGTGTGTGTGTGTGTGTGTGTGTGTGTGTGTGTGTGTGTGTGTGTGTGTGTGTGTGTGTGTGTGTGTGTAGTTGTGTATGTCTGTGTGCCTGCTTGGATTTATCCATGTCTGTGTGCGTGTGGGTTGGTGTATTCGGATTTGTGCCTGAGTTTGTGTGTGTGGGGGTGTGAGTGTGTGTGTATGTATGTCTGTGTATGTGTGTGTGTGTGTGCATGTGTGTGTGTGTGTGTGTGTTCCTGCTTAGATGTATCTGTATGTATGTATGTATGTGTGTGTGTGTGTGTGTGTGTGTGTGTGTGTGTGTGTGTGTGTGTGTGTGTGTGTGTGTGTGTGTGTGTGTGTGTGTGTGTGTGTGTGTGTGTGTCTCGATGTGTGTGTGTGTGTGTGTGTGTGTGTGTGTGTGTGATTGTGTGTGCATATGTGTGTGTGTGTGGTGTGTGTGTGTGTTGTGTGTGTCTCGATGTGTGTGTGTGTGTGTGTGTGTGATTGCGTCTTCTTGTTGTCCTCTTATGTGAGCATGGGGTGTGGGGTCCTCACAAGAAACAAGGCGGTTTATGAGTCCCCGTTTGTCACCGGTAGCCATTAAAACCGCCAGGTGATCCAACACACTGTCCCCACCTCTAAAATCGCCTCAGCAGTTCCCTGAGGTCTGTCGCCAGTATTGGGCCATCAGTTATGCTGACACTTTTGAGTGAAACTTATAAAGCACCCTTCGATTTGTTAACGAGCCGATAAAGTGCGGCCATCGCATAATTTATTTAAGTCCATGTGTCGCATGCTTAATAAAACTGTGGACATGTCATTGAAGTCGCCCCGACCATTATACCCCATGATCCCTGATTTACTGAATAATAAAAACGGACCTTTCCAGTCAGAGGAGATTCCCAGGTTAACCCTTGGTGTGATTCATGCTAGCAATAGGAGGCTTCGGAGACAGACGTCAGCACTTGATCTCAGGTCGTTAAAACGTCCCGAGATCTACGACCAAGAGAGGAAGATCTCACAGACCTGTTTTGTTATATGACTCCTTCCTCAGCCACACTAATCATAATTCTTCCCCAAAGTTAGTCTTAGTTATCCCCCCAACAGCACCACAATAACAGCCCCTGACAGCTCCACCCACACACACACACACACACACACACACACACACACACACACACACACACACACACACACACACACACACACACACACACTAGACACACACATTGAGCACTAAGAGGGGCTGCTGGTCAGTTTCTAAATTAATGTGGGACTCCTGCACCCTCTCTCCCTGCATTAAAAGTTAAAACGATCATCCATTATTAAGCTCTACACAAACCATCCCAGGCTAGCCCGATTGTGTGTGTTCAGCATCTGCCAATTACAAAACCAAAACCAGAGAGGGTGATCTGGTCCGGCCTGCCCGTGCTTCATTAGGGTCTATACAGGATGTGACGTGGGTGGGCTTACACTCCAAAATAATAGCGTGGCATTTGGCCTGCCCATTTCATGGAGGTGTGAGGTTGCAACATATTTGTACGTGCCGTTTTTTAATGAAAATAAACATTTCATCTGCTCTTACCCAGCTGTCCGTGCATCATGTCATTCTGTTTGTCCTCCACTGCCTTCCTCGCCCCATTCCATCGACCCATCGATTGTGCGTTGTTTGTTCTCGTAATAAAAGAACCCTGAGTCCGTTAACACAGGGATTAACTGCAGCCAATCGAAAACTAGAAAGTTTAAAGTAAGTGATTCTTATTTTGTTTTATTTTTTGGGCTAAGGAAAGTTAATTCCCAGACTAAAAACTGAGACGGTACAAATTATTTTCCTGTTGTATTCGTTCCAGCGTACTCAATCACGGTGCGCAGCGGGCTAACATCATAATGCCCGCTTGGTAGCAGGAGTGTGAAAGCTAGAAGGCAGGCACATTATGGATTGATGAATGACTGCTATGTTTGCCTTCCCCTCTGAGTGATATTGATCTTAGTGAAGGAACTGGGCTCTGTGCGCTGTTGAACATGAACGCTACGCAGCAGCCAAGGCAGCAGCCAAGGCAGCAGCAGCATCAACAGCAGCTCTGGCCATCGGGGCCCAGTTTCTCTGTAATCGCGGCGTTTATGGCGTGTGTGTGTCTGTCGTGTACTGTTTTATGACAGAGTCAGGGAAGAGAGTGTTGTCCTCCTCTCCTCTAAGAGTGCGTTCTGCTTGTGTTTGCTTATTCCCGGGCCTATGTGTTTTCATGTGCTGCATGTGCGAAGGGTGTCTTGAGGTATTTTTTTTGTTATCGTTCTCTGTACTGAGCATTCACTGTAGCTAGTTTGTAAACACTGCCACTTATTCTGCAGGCTTGTGTGTTTGCCGGTGTGTCTGTGTTGGTGCCTGTGTGTGTGTGGGTCTGTGTGATAATGGGCTTGAGGGAGTACACCGGGGGTCTCTGCATTGGAACTCCAGCTCAGGTGAAGTCGGGGGTAGGAAGAGGTGAGTTATGGGTCAGAGGGGATTTCTGGGGGTGGGGGTGAGAGCTGGACCGGCTATAACTAGGTGGTGAGAAGGGAGGTCTGGGCTCAGCTTTCATCAGGAGTCTGGGCTTTCCTCCGTGGCGTCGCGGCACAGCAGGGACGGAGACGGGTCAGCTCCTCCATTGTTCCGGGCTCCAGCCCACACGGAGGCAACGCAGGGTTAGAGCGTGAAGAACAAGCTTAGGTTCGGCGAAATCTCTGCTCAGCAATGCGGTCACATAGGAATAGCCTCCAACAATTAGGGGAGCGGCCGGACCGGTCCTCACAACACTATAGCTCTCACTGCAGTGGAAGCATAGAGGGGAAACACCAGGCCTGTTATAGACATTGATTTGACTTGATACTTATTAGACTTCATTTCTGGGATCATATTTTCTGAATTAACCCTCGCTCTTTTAATCCATCGTCGCTTGAATGTTCCTGCACCTCAACCATCTGCTCATGTGTCACATTTGTCTAACATTTGCTTAGTTACTAATTCAGTCATTGGTTTCAATCAAGTTTTTTTTTGCTGGATTAATGTCATCACCCCTAAGCTTCTCCAAGGTCCCCCAATTAAGACGACACGTACGAGACGGCAAATAAATCTTTTTGGGGCTGTAATGGAGCCCGTCGAGTGTGAAGGATAAAAGCGGAGGCCAGGCAAAGGCCAGACGGGGACTGAGCAAGAGAGACACACGGCGAAGGGATTTAACAAGGGCTCGGAGAGAGTGAGCTAGAAACAGACACCGAGGGAGAGGCAGAGACAGAAAGGGAGCTAGAGACATACCGAGAGAGAGAGAGAGAGAGAGAGAGAGAGAGAGAGAGAGAGAGAGAGAGAGAGAGAGAGAGAGAGAGAGGAGAGAGAGAGAGAGAGAGGAGAGAGAGAGAGA
>OLKM01001650.1:10000-25000 GCA_900291075.1 Melanogrammus aeglefinus
CGGTGGGGACAACCATGTAGCGGGCGCCATGACAACGCCGCGCCGCAAGGACCGCGGCCTGGTGTCCGTGCGCTCCCTCAGCTCCCTGAGCGACGGCCAGGGAGCGGCGGCGGCGGAGGAGGAGGGGTCTTCGGAGGGCGGGGCCGCCGCTGGGGCCAAGCAGCAGCAGAGCCTGGGTAAGCTGGACAGGTTCAAGACCCTGAGGGCCGTGGTGGGGGAGCTGAGGGGAGGGGCCGCCGAGGGGTCCGGCCGCTGCAGGAGCCCCGGGGGCCCCAAGGAGAAGCAGAGGGAGAGCAGAGGGCAGCCGAACTGTGAAAAGAGCGGCTGAGAGAGAGACAGGAGGATGTGCAAAAGGCTATGTTAATCAAGGCGCCGCCAGTCCAGGCGGAGCGCGGGGATGATGAAGTGCGAGACTTGACACTGAGAATGCCAGGCTGCCATGGATGAATGTCAAGTCTGCTATTATTGTACTCTATCGATAAACCTGACCAGGAACTCTTTATATGAAATGTTTACCCATGAAGGATCTGGTGTGATGCATTGTTTACTTGGCACTGCACTGTACAGTATATAATCCACAGGAAGCACATTCCTGAGATTCTAAACAAAATGTCTGGTTTACAGAAGAAATGTCTGGCATTGAGTGCAAAATGTATTTCCCTTAAGATGTTTTTTTTGTTGTAAACAATCAATATGATGAAACCATTTCTGTGTTGATATTGTTTCATTTGTAAATCTCTATTTCATTGAATGAAATAAATGAATATCTTTGATAATATCTGTGTTATGATCTTATGAGAAAACCATGAAATCGAATCCACCATCTACCAAGGGCATTAAATGCAAAGTAAACAGTACAAAACTGAACACTTTTGACATGCCTTCATTGTATTCCCAAAATGGTTTTCGTACTGCGGGGACCTCTATTATGGAGTGAACTTGGAAAGGCTTCGGAATTCATTAGCACCCCGGCAAATGACAAGACCCTGATGTGGATGACACGTTAATATCCAAATCAATAATTCATGTTGAGGATCCAAGGATTCTGAGATCCTCCATGCCGGCTCCCATGCAGGCGGTCTCTCTCCTGGTCCTATACTTGATTACTTGTTTTGTCAAACAGCTGTGACATTGGAGCATGCCATTGGGGAGTTTGCTGATCTATGCAGCAGGTGGACGTGTGTTGCTTGTCTATTTTTCCCCCAGTGCATTATGCCTCGAGGAGAATCACCAGAACATCCCTTGAAATTCAACCGTGATTTTGCAGGCTGTATAAATATATTGATCAAGCAATCGGAAATATTTTTTAGTGGTGGATTATTAATGATTTGTTTCAATTGATTATAACTGTTTTAAATATCTGACATTTTAGATGTTTACTTATCATCCAGTAGCTTTTAGGCCTATTAGATAGGCGTAAAAATGTAGCTCATCTCGAAAACTAGGGAATGTCATTATTATAGGTATGCAGACGATTTCGTCTACCCATTTAAATGAGACAATACGATGTAATGTGACCACCGAGCACATCACAGCTGACGTCGCCTCGGTGCACGGTGTTTGTCATCAGCCCTGGAGAACTGAAGTATCGCGCAGGGGGCTCTATGGAAACCGGATGTCATTTTGGGAACCTGGAGTTTCCAGTAATGTGGATTGTAATTATAACAACCGAGCAGCTGCGTCTCTGTGGCACTGCCAAAGAAGACTAACATAATGATCTTTTGTAGGCGAAACGCTGCCATCCAGTCGTCCAGATCATTAAATCAAGGTGACATGGAGCGCCCCCTCGGCGGGACATGACACCATGAGTCACCGGACATGATGATCCGCCGCCATCTCCGCTGCGCCACTGAGACACAGATTTGGCCGCACGTAATAATTTACTTTACAATTCATTAACCTACGTTGTGTGGAGAAAAAAAATGAAGGACAAAATCTACAAGAGAGCGCAGCGGTTTGAAAAGATGGAGAGAACGTGAACGTTTAGAAAAAAAAGAGAGGACGACAAATAGAGAAAAAGATTTGAGAGGATGAGAAAAAAAGGGAATGAGAAGATTGTGAAAAAGAGATTAAAAAATATAAAGAAATTAAGAGATGGACAAAATTGAAAGAACGAGAAAATACAATTATATTTTATAATATATTTATATAATATTTTTTATTTATATATATTTTTTTTATTTAATTGTTTCATTATTTTTTAAGTGTTCTCAATTATCCCCATATTCTTTTCCAGGGAAAACAAAAGACTAAATCACTGTGGACTGCCCAATTACCTTAAAGAAGCTTGCTTGTCAAACGAGATTAGTCTGCCATTTGAATTTTGTATACACTGGCGCACCTAAAGCCTACAGAGAAGATACAATTATAGTGTGAATACATACTGCCATCTATTGTAAATTCGACTGAATTGCTACTTAGCCTACCTCACTAGCTGCAGATCAATGGTGGGCGTTTCTTAAAGAAAGTGGGCGTTTATATTGACTGACGCTGGAACCATAACAAAATGACAATTAGGAGTGGCTAATCCAAAAACCTTTCAGAGAAAATGTTGCATATTATCATCGGTCCACTTGAATAATATGGAGAAAAAATATACTCAAATATCCACAAGAATCTAGATTTAGATTTGTTGGGGGAGAAGATGGGTTGTTTTGAGATTCTGTTTAATAACAATAGTCAAAATAATAATGAGAGATGTCAATAATGTAAATGTAAACAATAATATGAATAATAATTATAATCAATCTAATTTTATTTTTCCGGAATCCATAGGCCTTCTTGGGGTCTGTGTTCATGAGGTCTGTGTTGATGTGGTCTGTGGTCTCAGGCCATCATGGTGTTACTCTTTAAGTAACCTGAAACCGCGAGAAGCACTTCCTGTCCAAGGCTCTCATGAAGACTTTTTTGGGAAACCAAAACAGGAGGACCTTAGTTCTCCTAAATATGACTGCTCTTCTCAGCACCTCCCATTTACTGGTCCACTCCTGCTGAGTAAGGTCTCAATAGAGACATTGTGTAATGTACACGTTTGAAAGGTAATAATGTTGTGTGTATTGTATTGTTAGTTAAAACTTCAGACAATCGCAGGTGCCTTGTCGCTGGCACAGTCTATAAAGCTGTTATCAGTTCTGGAGACGTGGCTTCCATTGCGCGTCTCCAGAACTGCTGTGATGTGCGCAACGTTGAAGGAAATGCAATGGAAATACAATTTAAAAATGAAACAATATAACATGAATTGCAATGTCAATTCAGATCATTGTGATGATAAACAATGACCAGATTATAGCCCCCGTCTCTTAACGCAGTAGAAAGAGATGTTGAGGATCAGTTCCTGATACCCGGGTTAATCAGTCCCGCCAGCGTTCGCAATGGGTTAGGCACCTTTGATGAGCGGATGGATGGGTGAATAGTTGAGTGATGTACGAATGTGAAATTGTTCATTATTTTGTCTAACATTTGTTCTACTTTGTCTTTAAAATATAATGTAAGAGCGACACTAAAAATGAAAAATTGTAGGTATGGCTGTCACAGTCTTACAAGCAAAACAAATACAAAATTATAAGATGGCTTAGCTTACAACCTTACCTTACCGGGTACCTGCTCTCTGTGCCTGTACACTCATTGCGCATGACCGTAGTCTGGCACATGGCCAGGCAGATCTGATGTTAAAGCTAATGCCCAAGTCTCCTGTTTGAATGTTTAGGCTTTGGAGAGATGCCTGAAGGAAAGGGTGGGATTCTTTCAGTTGGATTCTTCAAAAATCGAATTAACTGGCTGGTATCTCCAAAATGCCTTCCCTACCTCTAACAGATTTTTCCGTTTTACCCACAACCAATTTTAATTGTTGAAGTTTTACGTCAACAATTACGTCGAGAGGTAAATCAGTCATGATTTTCGTTCAACTCACCTCTCACGGTTTACGCACGTTGTGAAATAAGGCGGTTGGCAAGCCATCTATTCCAAACGGGTGTTAATCAGCTCCCATGGCTTTGTTTTGTCCAAGCCAAGTAAACAAATACAAACTGCCCTGGATAGGTCATTTACTCCAATAGGGTCTTCTAGCAAATAAATCAATATGTTTCGATTCTGTGTTTACACTACTGCACATTATTCATGCCGACGGACTAAGAAACTGAGAGGCGCCCAGCAGACTTCTGAGCGAAGAAAGTGTCTGTAGTGTATGCTAGGCTACCAACTGTGTGCTGTAAAAAGATTCAGCAATTCCCTGACCTCATAATGACTCAGATAAAGCATTTGGTTGACCAGTCCCCCAGTACTGTAAAGCACTTTCACTTAAAGCAGGGGGCTCAAACTCGCGGCCCGGGGGCCAATTTAGGCCCCCCAGGGATGATATTTTGTGGCCCCCTACTTGCCATCAAAGTTAAGTGCTAGTGCGGCCCGTGCGTTGTTGTCAAACGCACATTTTTGCTGAGTGGCTTGCCATGCTTTTTTATCACAATTTTGAGTTGCGTGTGCTGAGTCCCGACAAAAGCCAAAGGACGCTAAAATGTCCCGGTTTCCACAAACCGCTATGAAATGTCCCCTGTCAGCGATTACATAGCCAACGTGATCTTATTATAGCCCAATCATTAAGTTAGATTGAGTCAGTTGTGCTACTTTTTTCTGTGGAATACTTGATGCGGCCCAGCCTGACCCAGACTCTACCATTGAAACCCCTGACTTAAAGTGATACTCTACAAGTATACTTGTACCAGTGTAGGCTTCTCCAGTGAGGAGAGGGAGGAAGATCCTCCTTAAAATTGTTGAGAATAAAAAATGTAGATTGCCCAGACTACTGTAATGAATTAATGCTCTTAAATATGACTACTTTAATTCCTTTATATATTTAATAATGTATATTGTTTGTTTCCCTGGGTAAAGGGACATTAGCATCCCCTATCGCCTATTTACAATTACTTCAGGGAGGACGTTCCTCCCTCAGCCTCCATTAACTCTCATTTATTTCCCCGAAAGTGATGGCGGCCGGTGAATAACATAGGGTTCAATGGTAGAGAGGAGGAAAGTTCTCCTCTGAGTGGGTGTGACTGGCCAAGGGATCTGAATCGCGCCAGAGCGATAGATATAACAGAGTGGCGACACTTCGATTAGACTCCGTTGTAGCGCCTACTTCCGGGGTATGGAGCCTCGCATAGTTCCAAACATCCATTCTACGTCATTGGACATCCTTCATTTCCATTGCTGGCCGCCCAGTAACTTCTGAGGTAAGTTGATTAAATAGCTACCTCTTTTGAATTTTCAACTGTCTGTATTTTATCAGATGCCCTTTATGATTCATAACCTGAAATGTATTTGTATGTGCACAGCGTAATTATATATATTTTTTATCTTAGTAGACTACCGGTTGCCTGCTAGTTTGTTAGCTCAACTTTGCAAGCTGTGAAGGTATCTCAGGGATAAATTGATTAAATAGCTACCTCTTTTAAATTGTCAACTCTCTATATTATTTTCAGTCATTGCCTGCTTGTTAGTCAGGTCGATTTCGCCAGCTATGAAGGTATCACTGCACCAGATGTTCAGTAGTGAATCTCTGACAACATTTATTTAGTTAGTTATGGATGTAGGATTACTAGGATCATTAACGTTGATTAACGACGGGTTTTATTTAGGTTAAACTGCTGAACCTGACGGTGTTAGCTAGTCAGCTGAGTACAGTGTGTCTTATGCTATAGATTAATTATACCCTTGAAAAGGCTGTTGGATTACATATATGAATACAATTGTTCCACACAGAAAATATTAGCCATAATGAGCTTTCAAAATGCTATTACACAGACAGTAGTGTCATTATTTTTTTCATAAAGCAAGCTTCTGTCCACCCCTTCCCCAACTTGGCAGCAATTTGGCCATGTGGGGGGAAACTCATTGACCTACAGGCTATTCAAGGTCTTGTCTGGTTATTTTCATTCCCCTGCAGGTGGTGGCGGCTGCTGCTGGTGCTGGTGGATGCTGCTGATGGTGGATGCTGATGGTGGTAGCTGCTGCTGATGGCGGTGGATGCTGATGGCGGTGGATGCTGCTAGCGCTTGCTGGTGGCTTGAGCTGGCTGGTGACGGCAAACACTGCTGCTGCAGGTGGCTGATGCTTGAGGCGATGGCTGCTTGACGAAGGATGGTGGTGTTGACTTCTGCTGTTGGTGGTGGCTGATGGTGGTGGTAGTGGTGATGGTGGTGGTGGTGGTGGTGGTGGTGGTGGTGGTGGTGGTTGGTGGTGGTGGTGGTGGTGATGGTGGTGGTGGTGGTGGTGGTGGTGGTGGTGGTGGTGGTGGTGGTGGTGGTGGTGGTGGTGGTGGTGGTGGTGGTGGTGGTGGCGACGGCTGCTGGCTGCGAATGTTATCCTTCCTTTTGTCCTGATGCATTTTGCTATCCTTGACCTCAGCCTGATGTATGTGGAGTATTTTGTTTGTTTATTAATAACTTAATAATATTCCTCCCTGTTCCTTCACTTTGTTCTTGTTTTTCAAGTTAGATATACACGCACAACTGTTCACACATTTGTTGTTCTTGTTCCAAACATGACTAACTTTGTTTTATTTATTGATACCCCCTGGCTCTACTTTGATGTTCTTGTTCACACTTACTGTATGTTTGCTTCGTTGTTCTTAGTCAATTCAATTCAATTCAAATTCAAAGTGTTTATTGTCATATGCACAATAAGAAACATGTTCTCAGTCATGCAATGAAATTCTTGCTTTGTTTTCCACAGACTGAATGCTAAGAAAGAAATATAAAAAATATGCAATATACAATATACAAATAAAATAGAAAATAGTCATACTTGCACTTACGGTAGTGCGGGGTTTAGACGGGGAGCTAAGCAAGCATCGTGACCTCATAGCAGCCTGACACAGTGTAGCTTGCTAATAAATCCCAGAAAAAAGAATGCGCACAATGAACAAAGAGCAACAATGTAGGCCGTCCAAGAAGGACGGCAAACTTTTGCGCAACATTTTCTTCAATAAACAAAGCTTTCGCCGTTGTCCAGAAATACCTTGCGGGTAATGTGTTTGTTTGTTATTATCCACGGACGGCCTGTGTAACTCGAACTTGCCGGCACCCTTTCAGGCTTCTCAGTACCCCAATGGAGGACTACTTCGAGATGAGTACGGCTCAATACGGTTCAGTCCGGGTCACACCCACTTTTGGCAGTGGAAACGCGATCCGTGCTGCACCTTTGCGAAATGAACCGACCCGCAACCTCCGGTGGAAACGTGCCATTAGGTTGGCATTCCCACCGCCAAAAGCTGGGCAAGGTCCAGAAATAAACGAGCTGAGCCTAATTTTTTTGAAGCTCCTCAGTTGGGTTACCAAGCCGTCTGAAAGGGTGGCGAAAACGTGGCAGCTACACACCCCGTTATTCTGAAATCAATTAAAAAATATCCGTTTGGTATGACCAGGTAATTGATATCTTTGCAACACAAACAGCGAGGAGGATTGACCTGATTTATAAATGAAGTCCCTCAATCTTAATTGGCTTAACACCATGACAAACATTCTGAAACATCCATTAACGTCCACATTTGCCTCAAAGAATGTTAGGCTTACAGCCCATGTAAATAGTTGTGAAATAATGTTCTTGTTTTTCTTTAATTGTTTGTTACTCTGACCGTTCTGTTTGATATTGTGGAGAGGATGTTAGTGAATGATTCAGAGCATGATGCATTTTAAATGGCATCACTTTTGGTCTTGTGTCTTTTCTTAAAACAATTGTAGGTGAAAATACACAGCCAAATTACAACCAATAGCTTCAGTCATTTAGGGCAAAAATAGGCCCACCAATGGCCCAGATTTTTTATTTAGTTTTACAAATCAAGAGTAGGCCTGATTTTACTAATTGGCTTTGCATCCTTTCCTGCTGCCCTTTTAGTCGAAGACATGCTTGCCTACCAGCTTTCAAAGTACAATGCTGCCACTGGTGGATTTGTATCAATTTTATTCACATAATTATCTCTCCCTGATATTTTGTAGTTGGCCAAAACACCCTAAAACAACTTGAGTTCCACATTTTTATGCCACCATACACGCCACTAACAGTGCAAGCAGGCAAATGACAACCAAGCGCACAGTCCTTCCTCCCTCTCTTTAAAAACCACCAGCCGCCACTGACTTGCACAAACCCGAGTATTCTGGCAAATAAACTGAAATCAGATGGACAGAGAGGGATAAATTCAGGAGGAAAACGGACACAATGTATGTAAAGGATAATGTATAGAACGCCAGTCATTATCGGGAAAAATAAGCCCACACAAAAAGGGATTATTTTTCATAATGACCAGCGTTCTATGCATTATCCTGCTTATTACACAGCTACTTGCCAAAACGAAAAAATAACTGAAACAGCGTGTCTTTTTACATTTTTTTGTAACCATTCGTAGTGTTGATCAGCAGAGCCAAAAGACGTTGACGACGCTTAGCAACCGAGTACGCTGGGGTTGATAAATTACCAGACTACTTGCAGATTGATAGCCTGGTCCTACCAAACCATCGTACTTCATTTCATTTGTACAGAAGGTCTGGAACTGCCCAATTGACAAACGTTCACTCACTTGGAGGCGGGTGTCTGTTGAAGTTTTAAAATGATTGGATCTGCCCAGTGCCACTCTGGATCTGCCATAACCAATCGCATGGCGTTTGGTCGTGACGTATGTCATGCGACGGGACCGGCTCCTTCACCACTAACGGAGCCAGCTGGAAAATCCAACTTTTCCCGAACCTGGTGGGGAGAAGCGCCACAACATCATGGCCACCAACAAAACTTAGCAAAGCTTTTTCTTGCACCGGCTTTAATTGATCAATATTTGGTAGCGATCCCACAACAGACCGAATAGCTTCTCTCGTATCCTTCTCCATTGTCTTCCTGGTCTTCCTCAGACTACAACTGAAACTGGCGCGTGACCTCAACATCATCGTTCACAGCCACTCCCTCTGTTTGCTGATTGGACCAGCAAAAATCTGGCTTCCAAGGAACCCATGCATATGAAGCAGACCCAGACCTAGTACTGAAGTGAAATGAAAATTGAGCGGAAGTAGGTGGACGTGCCAGGCTAGCGGATTGATACGAAAGAAGTGAATTAGATGCAAAAATTCCACTTTCCTTGACAGCGGAAGCTGGGAGACCCATTAATGTGAATGGAGCATTCTATTGCATTAAGAAAAGCTGTTTAATAAGTAAGAGATAATGTATAGAACGCCGGTCAGTATCGGGATAACTTGGATATGACAGGGCGAGCCGGACTCCGACGCGAAGCGGTGAAGGGGATTATTTTCGATAATGACCCGTGACGTTCTATACATTATCCCGCTTATTATACGGCTACTTGCCAAAACGAAAAAATAACTCAAATAACTTAACGTAAAAAGACACTCGCGGTGGGTCTTTCTACAATTCATTCGTTACCAGCATTCGTAGTGTTGATCCGCAGAGAAATAGTCCGCCAAAGACGTTGACGTCGCTTAGCAACCGAGTACGCTGGGGTTGAAAGGTTACCGGTCTACTTGCGCAGTGATACGATAGACGGCAAAAAATCCACTTTCCTGGACAGCGGTCAATATAGCAATGGTGAATTATGAAATTAATTCACCGCCAGAAGTTGTGAAGGGCTCATGCAAGTGAACGGAGTGTTCTAGGGCATTGAGTCGACCTGTTTAATAAATTTCTTTATTATGTTATATTGAAATGTGTGCCAGGTTTTGCAATATCTGGCAACCCGGGATGCTCAGAGAACAGCGAATCACAGCATGCAAGCCAAAACAAAAACAAGCGTTCAGCCTCGGAACGGAACTTGCGAAGTATAACATTCTGGCTGTGGAATTGTTGAATTGATATTTGTCATTTTAGAATGTAGTGCACTATATGGATACAAATAGCTCCTTTAATGTTTGTTAATAAAGTATCAGCTACACCATTAACTAATTATCTTATTAGGCATTTATTACTGATTATGAATTCATTTTGCATGAGTTTTTTTTGCATGATACATGTATTAATTGCTTTATAAAATTTATGAATTCCCAATTAATCTAGCCTAATACTTGCTAGCCTAATAATGCTTCAAAGTGTCAGTACCTAAAATCTGATACTAGAATATCAGTAGATAGATTTTAAGATGATGTAACGCATCATGCCACTTGTGTTTACATGCTGTAATTCAATATTATGCCACAAGATGTCACTGCAATTTCACCAGCACCCTGGCAATAGTGTGTGTGTGTGTGTGTGTGTGTGTGTGTGTGTGTGTGTGTGTGTGTGTGTGTGTGTGTGTGTGTGTGTGTGTGTGTGTGTGTGTGTGTGTGTGTGTGTGTGTGGTGTGTGTGTGTGTGTGTGTGTGTGTGTGTGTGTGTGTGTGTGTGTGTGTGTACGTGGGTGTGTGTGTGGGTACGTGTGTGTGGGTACGTGTGTGTATGTGCAGCTCAAGAGGCAGTTGAGGAAGTGAATGTTTGATGTGACAGCTGGAGATTGTAAGAATGAGCGGTGACACCGAGTCTTGCCATCCTCACCGCAAGTCAGACAATCAGTCAGTCAGTCAGTCAGTCAACGAGAGAACGAGAAAGAGGGAGAGTGTGTTCGTGTGCGTGTGCGTGTGTATGTGTGTATATGCATGTGCATGAGTGTGTGTTTGCGTGCTTGCATGTGCGCGCTATTGTGTGTGTGTGTGTGTGTGTGTGTGTGTGTGTGTGTGTGTGTGTGTGTGTGTGTGTGTGTGTGTGTGTGTGTGTGTGTGTGTGTGTGTGTGTGTGTGTGTGTGTGTGTGTGTGTGTGTGTGTGTGTGTCTTGCGTGTGTGCTTGATTGTGTGCGTATGTGTGTGTGTCCTTGTTTGTCCTCAGGCTATAGATATGGGGGGGAAGTGACACTGTGGCGCGGACCTCTGTCAGTTGCCCGGTAAAGTGGCACGCGTGTCACGTCGACTGACAACCGCTCGCATCCCGCTAGTCCGACGACGGTGGTCCACAAATGTGGGACATGTCTCGTGACAGAGCGACACAGCCTACACGACAACTTGGCATTCAGACAGGACATGAGCAGTCGAGTTTGATGCGAAGGGGGGGGGGGGCTGCAGATGAAGGCCGATGTGGTGGTTCTCCTGCTGCTTGAGTGAGAGCTACGGCGATCTCAGTCAGCACAGCTGGGGAGATGCCACGACCACCATCACCACCACCACGTTGGCTGCTGTGTTCGTTTTCCCAGGGGGCCCTTGTCCTGTCGGTGTGACAGACGAAGCTGGTTCTGAAACCGTCTAAATACTTAAGCTTTTCAACAGGTAGTGCGAACGCTGCTTCACACAGTGTGCGAGCATTTGATTGGTGTTTTAAGGCATGAACAATTTAAATGACATTCAGTAAGGCAAGGTCAATAAATGCAGACATAGGCCTACCCAAGCAGTTCCAAAGACCAGTGCCTACAACCCAGGCCGAAAACAACAGAGGTTTTTTAAGACATTAATATATATATATTTAATTTAAAATAACATTAATAGCTTCTCTGTATTTAAACTTGACTGGCTTGCCTTTGATGACATAGCCCATTCATTCAATGCAGTTCATGGCATCCGGCCACAGAGGGCGCTGTTTGCCACAGCTGAGCTACTCAGACACACGTCAGTGATTTGTGTTCACTCACACCCTCCTAAACTTTCTCCTCAGATAACGACAGTTCACTCCATTCCCTCGCTATGTGGTTCAGTACCCCGGCCCTCGCCGCTCTGCGATGATGCACCGCGCCGTCTTCCAGAAATGCGCTAATCGCAGTTTATCATTGACTGTATTGGGAGGACTTAATGGCACATGCGTGATGGATTCTGTGAGCTGTTGATTTATTGATCATTGTCCTTGGCAGAGCTGTGAATACTGAAATAGTTAGCAATCACACCGGAAGGCCTTTACTCTACGTCACTTTGCCCTTCAAAGTTGTATTTAGCTTTAGTTGTTATTTACTCATAGGAGGGCCGATTGAGATGTAGCGAAAACAACATCACACACCCCCCCCCCCGCTTCCTCTCTCTCTCTCTCTCTCTCTCTCTCTCTCTCTCTCTCTCTCTCTCTCTCTCTCTCTCTCTCTCTCTCTCTCTCTCTCTCTCTCTCTCCCTCTCCCTCTCCCTCTCCCTCTCGCTCTTAAAAGCGCCTTTCAGAGGGTTATGCATCCATCATGGAGGTAGAGGATGGTGAGGCAGAGGAGCGAGGGGAGGTAGAGGGGAGCGGGAGCGGCGAGGGAGCCTGACAGATGGGCTTAGTGAGTGAATCATTGACAGGGGCCTGCTAACGGATGCTGGGGCCCGTCAATAGCTCAAAGCCTGTGTGATGAATTACTGCAGACACACAATGCTGAGTAAGCAAATGTGATTTTAACAATGGTGGGCGAAAAAAATATCATAGCCTCTGTTTTTTTTTGGGGTGCGATGGAAATAAAATTGCCGCTTGCTCTGCATATGTCTATGTGTGTGGTTATCTGTTTTATTGGTAATTCAGAAACAGTTTCCACACGCTGGCTCAACATTTGCCTTTGAATGCGGGTTTGTAGCAACTGAGTGCATCATTTAGACGCCCGGAAATCAATAAACCTTTGTTTGAGACAACAACCTAATAAAAGCAACACTGAAGTTCGAAATAATTAGAATCTCATTTTAGCCGGAATGACGATCCTTCTTGTTTCTTTTGTTTTTTATAACTACTCTACAAACAACAATGCTAAAGTAATCCAAGTAACCCCAGATTTTTTCAGACTTTCTATTCTGGTTTACTTTTTAGTTTATCATTGTGTGTCTGCGTGTCCCGTGAGGTTCCGTCAGAACTCCAGCAGGTGTCGTGGTGAACAATGGCCCGGCCCGGGCAGGGATCAATGGCAGGGCTGCTGATAGGCTCTCATTCCTTCAGCAGCACACTTGATAAACGACACGGCACATATGCTTCAGCAGGCCAGACTCTAGCCGCCAGCTCCTTTTGTCTCCACATCGTAAGGGAGGAACGCTGTGAAAGAGTGATGCGGTGGCACGGCACTCACACACACACACACACACACACGCACGCACACACACACACACACACACACACACACACACACACACACACACACACACACACACACACACACACACACACACACACACACACACACACACACACACACACACACACACACACACACACACACACACACACACACACACACACACACACACACACACTATTACGTATACACAGTAACAGACACCGTGACCGACGCACCCACTCACATATGCACTGACACAGACAAATAGGCGCAACATTCACACACACTCATATGGGCTAATAGACACAAACACACACACATTAAACAGATATGCACACATATTGTCATGCACATACAGACAGACACACACACTCACACCTACATATCCAGACACACTCACATTTGCACACACTCAAACCAAGACGTAAACATGCATGCACACAAAAAAGGAGACACACAGACGCAGTAAAGTTACAAAATACACAAAGACAGACATTGTCTTCATTTCAACGCATTATGACACATTTCCGGGTGTCCCTGTATTCATTGTAACATGTGTGAGTGTTCAATAACACTGCTACAGGCAACTCTTGCATTGCACTCGCAGTTCATCTTCATACTCCTCTGTAAGCGTACAAGCCTTCACACAACGACCACTCAGAGCCTCTCTCTCCACCGCCTGTGTATAGTTTCTCTGCGTCTGTCCCTTTCCCTCCCTGTATGTTTATACTCCTCCTCCTCCACATGTATTCCTCCACTGTCTGCCTGGCAGCGGCAGCAGTATATATCTGAGAAGATGATGTCTGAACAGGTAGAGCGGTTCTGCTCTCCTGGCCTCTCCCCTCGCCCCTGAAAATGTCCCGGGCGCCTTGTCAGCTGTCAGAGATGTCCCCACCGCAGACAGGAAGGTGTGTGTGTGTGTGTGGGGGGGGATTGTGGGGGGGGGGGGGGGGGGTAGTGGTGAGGCCAAGGGGTGCGGCGGTGGACGGGGTCAGCCCGTCAGCCGCGCGGACAGACAGGCATGTGGCAGCGGTCTCTGGGTGATGGGCCGTCAGGGGGGGTGGGAGCCACCAGCCAGCCGCAGAGCCACCTAGCATCTAGCGACGCCTGTCCCCCCCCCCCGACCGCCGTGTCATTCTACCAGTAGAGGGAGAAAGAGGCGGGCGGGGGGAGAAGGGGAGATTGTGAAATGCTGAATTCATAAACCTTAGCATGGCATGGCACAGTATGTTGTATGATTGTCGATGAGTGTATAATTGGTTTCAGCTATTGATATATTAAAAAAGGCATGTAAATATGATTACTATGCTTTATTTGGGTGGCCTAAGCACGAGTATGTGTATGTAACTCTGTGTTTGTGTGTGTGTGTGTGTGTGTGTGTGTGTGTGTGTGTGTGTGTGTGTGTGTGTGTGTGTGTGTGTGTGTGTGTGTGTGTGTGTGTGTGTGTGTGTGTGTGTGTGTGTGTGTGTGTGTGTGTGTGTGTGTGTGTGTGTGTGTGTGTGTGTGTGAGAGAGAGAGAGAAAGAGAGAAGAGTGAGAGAGAAGAGAGAGAGAAGGATGGAGTGAGTGGGATTCTGCATGTAATGGTACATTTGTGTTTAGTCTACCTTTCAGCCAATCTCTGGCCCCCATCCTGTGTTCTGTGCTCTGACAGCTGACATTTGGCGCGATGCTTGGAGATCTATGTGCCATTTGTATCCATGGCAGGGTCAGAGCATCCTACCTGACCTGCAGGACCAGGCACTAGAGATAGATACTAATCTTTTCAGAGGATCAATAATACCACAGACTCCCCTCCCTTCCACAAAACACACACACACACACGCACACACACACACACACACACACACACACACACACACACACACACACACACACACACACACACACACACACACACACACACACACACACACACACACACACACACACACACACACACACAAACACACGCACACAAACGCACGCACACATACACATGCACTGATAATTGACCAC
>OLKM01001650.1:30000-40000 GCA_900291075.1 Melanogrammus aeglefinus
CTCGCAAAGAAACTTAATAGCTAAGAGCATTAAACGCCGGTTGTTGCTAGCTCCGCTGCCAATAGTAAATAAATGATTTTGGCAGTGTGTACAGACAGCCAAATCAATAGCAAGGGTGTTTTTTTTGTTTTTTTGCTGTGGTGTTGGGTCTCTGTATTCATGTAAACATGGGAAGTGGTTTCTCCTCTCACACTTTGGAGCAGCATTACCTGCTCGTCACGCGAGGCCTGGCCCACAACCACAGAAGAAGAAGGAGATGATTGAGGAGGAGGAGGAGGAGGAGGAGGAGGAGGAGGAGGAGGAGGAGGAGGAGGAGGAGGAGGAGGAGGAGGAGGAGGAGAAGAAGAAGAAGAAGAAGACAAAAGAGAAGAAGGAGAAGGAGAAGGAGAAGAAGAAGGTGGAGGAGGAGGAGGTGAAGAAGAAGCGGTCATGTGAACTCAGCGTTCACATGACATTTATAACAGCATGTATTTAACAAGGGATAATTGTTTTAGTAAAATTCAACTCTAGTAGGGCAGTAAAAACATAAAAAACTTAAAAACGCGAAGCAGCCGCCATTGTTTTTGTTTACAAAGCCGGCGTTTTCGCTACTAGTAGGCTATAACTTATAGCTATAACTTATAGCCTACTAGTAGCTCAGCCATCAAAACGCAGCATTAGTGATAGCCTACTAGTTAAATTCTATTAAGCTAATATATCCCTCTTGGCCGGCCTGCGGTAGGACCCAGCCTACAAGAACTCATTTGATCCGGAGCCCTCTGTTTTGATACCAGAGGACATCATGTTGGGATTCGATGTGGTTGTTGAAGCAAGGCATTGCGTCTCTTGGTTTCCGTCCCCCTATTGTCCCCACGTACTCCGTTTACATCCAGCGCTTAGAGAACTGGGAGGTGCTGGGTGGGTTGGGGGGGGGGGGGGGGGTTGGCAGGAGGGGGGCTAGCGCTCAGCCATAGTGACCCGGTGAAAAGGCAGTGCAGATGTAATTTGTCCTCAATGGCTGTTTGGGAAGAGTAATTGTGGTGACATTGGCGGGTCGATAGTATGGATTTTTTGTTTGGAGTGCCCTGTGTGTGTGGTGCTAAGGGGAGGCCAGGAAATATAACACTGCTGCTCAAATACAATAAAAATGGATTGAGGGTGTGGTGGTTGTTTGCAGAGCTGGTAGCTATCGTTTGGCTGTGGATGTCATACTGTAGGGTGCTTTGGTTATCAAATACACCCTGTCGTTCTGCCCTATTAACACCCGTTGTTTGAGCTCTGAAAAGGGCTTTGGGGTGGCTGGGACAAACAAGCATCAAAACACGTTTCAATGACTCACATTTAGGACAAAATACAAGGAGGAAAATCCGGAGAATCAGGTAAAATCTTAAGAATCATGAGGTAAATCGAGATCTTGAGATATCATATATTGATATGAATATTGGGATATCTTCGATTGATTAAGATAATACCCTGTATGGATAAACACTATCATTTATTAATGAAAAAATGAAAGAATAAAGCCTATATTGACATGACATTGACCGACTTCGGCTATTGTCTAACAAAAGCCCTAACCCCAACACCAACATGTTTATGTATTTATATATGCATAGACTGCCGTGCTGGGAGACAGACACAGCACTCACTGTCAGTCACACACACGACATCATCTTCACGCCGCTTGGTGCGTTGTCGGTGCGTGTTGACCAGCGTTAGAGGACGGGCCGCCACTGACCCCGTTCATGTCCTGTAATCATACAATAGCAGCAGGAGGCTGAAGGGGCCCTGAGGGGCTGGGGGGGGGGGGGGGTCTGTGGTGTCCCAGTCAACTCTAACAGGATCAGGCAATGGTGTGTGAGCACCAGGGTCCTTTGTCCACGGTAAGAAAAGCTAATGGGGGGGAAGAACAGGGGTTATGACACACTGGAGGGACACACAGACAGTGCATGTCTGACGTGACCGGTGAGAGCTGGTCACGCACATGCATAAAGGCCAATACACATGCGTTTGTTTATACATGCACGCGCACACACATACGCACACAAACACAGGCGTATGCAAACACAGACACACGCGCATCTGCATAATCATCCACACGCACGCACACACACACACACACACACACACACACACACACACACACACACACACACACACACACACACACACACACACACACACACACACACACACACACACACACACACGCACACACACACAAAGGCATATGCATAATCTCGCACACACCCACATATAGAACCACACGTGCAGGGAAGCATGCGCGTCGCAGAGTGAAAGATGCAGGCACATGCTCACTGCCTGGATGTTTTGCATATTTTGCTCATAGACCCATCCTCTCTGGAGCCATTCGCCCTGGTTTTTAATAAACACACTTTTCTCTATTAGCGCTTGAGCTTTTAGATGTTTTTATTGTTCAGCTGATTGATGGTAACTTGTGGGTTTACCTGGGCTGACCTAACGGTACCAACTTGTTGTGTTTTTCTTTCTGTCTGCAGTGCGGTGGAGCAAAACACACACACACACACACACACACACACACACACACACACACACACACACACACACACACACACACACACACACACACACACACACACACACACACACACACACACACACACACACACACACACACACACACTCACAGGTACCACACACACACGTACGCAGTGACACACTTTTGTTGCCGCCATCTGCTCGCCACCGCAGCGAAAATGAAGTGTACAGCTTAGTGTAATGCCTCTCAGTGAGCCGGGGAGGGCTAACGTGGCCAACCACAGCCAGCCACAGCCCGCCACAGCCCACCACAGCCAGCCACAGCCCGCCACAGCCCGCCACAGCCCGCCCCCATGCAGGCCGTGCCCCGGCCCTGGCCGCTGTCAGCCCCGTTCAGATCCCATCAACGCCTCCTTCCCTCCAAAGCGGTGCTCTTTGGGTGGAGGAACCCTCAGCGGAGTCCACGGGATCCGCGTTCTGACACCCGGCCACGCTGCTGACGTGACCGAGCCGGACACCTGACGTGGGGGAGAAGGTCACGGGGCGGGGCAGCCTCAGACCGGAGAGAGAGGAGGGGTGGGGTGGGGGGGCGGGGTGGGGGGTGATGTGCAGGATGGACTCGCAACGGACGCCTCCCGACAGTGCTGATGGACACATGGCTGGAGCATGGCCTTCTGGGAACGGTGGGAGAGGTGGGCGCCACACCGGGAGCTGTCCCTTCCTCTTCCCCCTCCAGGGTCGCTGAGGGGCCGGGGGTCCGGCTGCGGGCGCAGACCAGCGAAGGCGAGGCGCGTGCCAAGCCGTCGCCCCCGTCATCGCCGTCGCCTCCATCGGTGGTCCGTAAGGCGGTCTGAAGGCGGTAAAGCGTGTGACGGATGTTCCTGTCCAGATCGAACGGCATCAAAGTGTACCGAGAGCTGCCTCATACCCTCCAAAGAATCATTCTTAATGAAAGCAAGCTATTAGTAAGGCCTGGGCAAGTTGGAGTCTTTAATGGTTGGCTTCTGCGGCGGAGATGCAGTCCTAGAGAAAGAGAGAGGGGGAGAGAGAGAGAGAGAGAGAGAGAGAGAGAGAGAGAGAGAGAGAGAGAGAGAGAGAAGAGAGAGAGAGAGAGAGAGAGAGAGAGAGAGAGAGAGAGAGAGAGAGAGAGAGAGAGAGAGAGAGGGGGGAGAGGAGAGAGAGAGAGAGAGAGAGAGAGAGGAGAGAGAGAGAGAGAGAGAGAGAGAGAGAGAGAGAGAGAGAGAGAGAGAGAGAGAGAGAGAGAGAGAGAGAGAGAGAGAGAGAGAGAGAGAGAGAGGAGAGAGAGAGAGAGAGAGAGAGAGAGAGAGGGGAGAGAGAGAGAGAGAGAGAGAGAGGGGAGAGAGGAGAGAGAGGGGAGAGAGAGAGAGAGGAGAGGAGGGGGAGAGAGGGGAGAGAGGGGAGAGGGAGAGAGAGGAGAGAGAGAGAGAGAGAGAGAGAGAGAGAGAGAGAGAGAGAGAGAGAGAGAGAGAGAGAGGGAGAGGGAGAGGGAGAGGGAGAGGGAGAGAGAGAGAGAGTGTGGTTGTGGGTCCCGGGGGCCCCATTAGAGGTAGTTCTGAGGGCCTGTGACATCTGACTGGATCAGTGTTCTTCAGACTGAAGCTCTTCTCTTATCCACTCTTCCAGTGGAGTCAATAAACACATCACCTACGCACAAACACACACATGCACCCATGTGTGTGAGCGCGCGCACACACGCAAACATACAGTCATAGACTGACGGACACACACACACACACACACACACACACACACACACACACACACACACACACACACACACACACACACACACACACACACACACACACACACACACACACACACACACACACACAAACAGTAAGTGGGCCTCTAGGGTACACCCCATTTAGTTCACATAGAGCGGGTTTGATTTCTTTCTTCTTGAAGATTAACAACCTACTTAACACATTACTGAACTGCCGGGGCATTTCTTATATGGACTTTAATCAGAACTTTAATGTATTGGGGAAAAAAGAAGAACAATCATTTATACTTTTTATTCCTGGTTCTATTTTTTCTTTATGACTTGGCACACGCCATGCAGATATGTATATCTTAGCATACCATGAATGTCATCACATTTCCATGCTGTATACTCGAACACGGGCCCCCCGAATGGGCGCCGGCTCTGATGCGCCCGCAATCCCCCTCCGTCGCCGCCGCCGCTGTCGTAGCAGGCACCAACCAGAGAGAAACTTTGAAAGTCAAGCGGTCTTTTATCCCTTCCTGCTCTGACCTTTCTGCTAGGCTGCCCTGTATTCACCGGCTGTCAGTGTGAGTTTGTCAGGAGCCATCCGTCTCTGTCCAGTCCTCCCCCCTTCTCCAAATCCCTGCCGACCCATTAGCCGG
Source organism: Melanogrammus aeglefinus (assembly GCA_900291075.1). NCBI lineage: Eukaryota > Metazoa > Chordata > Actinopteri > Gadiformes > Gadidae > Melanogrammus > Melanogrammus aeglefinus. Next base: position 34,891 of record OLKM01001650.1, read on the forward strand.
CAGGATCCAGGGATCTGTGGCACCGCCGGCCCTGTGGGGGTCTCCACAACCCCCCCCCCCCCCCCACTCACATCGCCCCCCCCCCACCCTCTCTCCCTGTCCCTATCACGCGCATACCATATCCACCCTCTCCCCTGTCCCACATCGCCATATCCCCACCCCCCTTATCGCTTCTCCCTCACTCTCAAGCTGGTGTTCAGGTAACACGCATCTCAACCAGGAACAAATCTCTGGAGAGTTTAGCGCGGGGACCCAGCCGTCGCTACATATAGTAATATAAATATATATATATAAATATCTAAACACCTAGCATGTAGCGAAGGAGTAGAAGAAAAGCATCAACACAGCACTCCTGTCTGCCGAGTAGCCCCAGGGAGAAGCAGAGAGGCTGATAGCTGCTAGAGGAGGGTACGGGAGAGAGCTGGGGGCTAGGGGGAGAGCTGGGGGCTGGGGAGGAGAGAGCTGGGGGCTCAGGGAGAGAGCTGGGGGCTGGGGGGAGAGAGCTGGGGCTAGGGAGAGAGCTGGGGGCTGGGGGAGAGAGCTGGGGGCTAGGGGGAGAGAGCTGGGGGCTGGGGGAGAGAGCTGGGGCTGGGGGAGAGAGCTGGGGCTGGGGGAGAGAGCTGGGGCGCCGGGGAGAGAGAAGCTGGGAGAAGCTGGGGGCGGGAGAGAGCTGGGGGCTGGGTGGAGAGAGAGCTGGGGGCTGGGGGAGAGAGCTGCGGGGCTGGGGGAGAGCTGGGGGCTGGGAGAGTAGGAGCTGGGGGGCGTAGGGAGATGAGAGAGCTGGGGGCTGCTAGAAGGAGGAGATTGCTGGGGCTAGGGGAGAGAGGTAGAGGCTGGGGCTGCCGGGAGAGAGCTGGAGCCGAGGCTGGAGAGAGCTGGGGGCTGGGGGAGAGAGCTGGGGGGCTAGGGGAGATGAGACTGGGGGCTGGGGGAGGAGCTGGGCGCTGGGGGAAGAGAGCGAGAGGAGCTAGGGGGAGAGAGCGGAGGATTACAGCTGGGGCTGGGGGAGAGAGCTGGGGGGCTGGGGGAGAGAGCTGGGGGCTGGGGGGAGAGAGCTGGGGGCTGGGGGAGAGAGCTGGGGGCTGGGGGAGAGAGCTGGGGGCTGGGGGAGAGAGCTGGGGGCTAGGGGAGATTACGGGGGGCTGGGGGAGAGAGTTGGTGTGTGGCTTCAGGGAGACAGTCTTGGCACTCTCCTCCCCTCACTCATCTGTAGTGCGGTGCCGCCACACTACACGGAGCTGCTCCCTGCACTGTTCAGGGACCACAGGAACGGAAATTGACAAAAATCCGAAGATGAACAGAAATGGAGGCCGCGGCCGTGCTTCTGCAGGAGGCACGCGTGGCGCCTCACACACTGAGCATTCTCTGGTGGTCCATCTGGCTGTGCACTGCCCACCGGAGGATGTAAAGGTCTCCTGCGGGTCACTTCCACTAAGAAGGGGAGGACTAGAGCGTACAAAAATATGAGACACATTGGGGAGGAGTTTGTGTGTGTGTGTGTGTGGAAGGGGGAGTTGTGCATACGTGAATGCATGTGGTGATTAGTGAGGTCCCCCCTTCACTGTAAAGCGTCTTTGAGTGTCTAGAAAAGCGCTCTAAATTCAATCCATTATTATGTGCATGTGTGTTTATGTATGTATGTGTGTGTGTGTGTGTGTGTGTGTGTGTGTGTGTGTGTGTGTGTGTGTGTGTGTGTGTGTGTGTGTGTGTGTGTGTGTGTGTGTGTGTGTGTGTGTGTGTGTGTGTGTGTGTGTGTGTGTGTGTGTGTGTGTGTGTCTGTGTGTGTTTGTGTATGTGTGTGTGTGTGTGTGTGTGTGTGTGTGTGTGTGTGTGTGTGTGTGTGTGTGTGTGTGTGTGTGTGTGTGTGTGTGTGTGTGTGTGTGTGTGTGTGTGTGTGTGTGTGTGTGTGTGTGTGTGTGTGTGTGTGTGTGTGTGTGTGAGCGTGTGTGTGCGTGCGTGCGTGCGTGTGTGCGTCTGATAATTGATAGTACAGGGGGACAGAAAGAGAGAAAGAAAGTGCAAGCTTTTATTAAATAGAAAACAGGAAGAGGGGATTGGACCAATGGGAGTGGGAGGGTGTAGGATTGGCAGGGGAGTGGAAAGGTAGAGTGAGAAAGGGACGACGAAGAGGAGGAGGAGGAAGAGGAGGAGGAGGAGGAGGAGGTGGGGGTGTTGGCAACATGTGATTAATGGACGGATGGTAGTGAGGAGGTTGAGGCAGACGAGGAGAGAGCAGAGAGTGACAGTAATAAAGTGGGTCTGCCCCCCATGCATCTCCCTCAGCCCATCTCCAGCCTGACTGCTATAGGGCGCCGCACACTCTGACTAATGCTGCCGCGCGCTGCGTGCAGCCGCAGAATGGAGCCACACACTGCTTTTGGGGCTGTTACACCACAACACCACACACAACCCCCGCAATGAACACACAGACTCGGAGAAACACACACACACACACACACACACACACACACACACAACACAACACACCTTCGTAGGGCCCACCATTGTTGGCAACGACCCCCACTCCACCTCAACCGCCCCGCCCCCTCCCCCCCATGCCCCCCCCGGCCCCCCTCCCACCAGCTCAATCATTCATCAGAGATGATGGCTGTCTGAAGGATCAACACTACCTCATCGCGTTTTATGGCTTCTAAATCACGCTGTGCACCCGTCTCGGCTTGTCTTACAAACCATTGTCAGCGTTGCTTTCACAGCGGACCAACATGGCGGATCTATTCCGCGGTTCACACACACACACACAAACGCACATTGACACAGAAAACACACACACACAAACACTGCCCGTCCTAGCCGGAATGTTGATCGTGTTTTGTTCCATTATGCGTGTTTGCGTGCCATTTTTGTATCGTTTGTTTGTTGGTTGGTGTGCTTTAAAATCATAAATGCAGGAGCCTTCACAAGTGGTTTGGTAGACTTTGGCATGACGTGTGTTTGTGTGTGTATGTGTGTGTGTGTGTGTGTGTGTGTGTGTGTGTGTGTGTGTGTGTGTGTGTGTGTGTGTGTGTGTGTGTGTGTGTGTGTGTGTGTGTGTGTGTGTGTGTGTGTGTGTGTGTGTGTGTGTGTGTTGTCGTATGTGGTTGTGTGTGTGTGTGTGTGTGAGTGTGTTGTTGTGTGTATGTGTGTTTGTGTTGTGTGTGTGTGTGTGTTGTGTGTGTTGTGTGTGGTGTGTGTGTGTGTGTGTGTGTGTGTGTGGTGTGTGTGGTGTGGTGTGTGTGTGTGTGTGTGTGTGTGTGTGTGTGTGTGTGTGTGTGTTTGTGTGTGTGTGTGTGTTGTTGTATGTGGTTGTGTGTGTGTGTGTGTGTGTGTGTGTGTGTGTTGTGTGTGTGTGTGTGTGTGTGTGTGTGTGTGTGTGTGTGTGTGTGTGTGTGTGTGTGTGTGTGTGTGTGTGTGTGTGTGTGTGGTTGTGTGTGTGTGTGTGTGTGTGTTGTGTGTGTGTGTGTGTGTGTGTGTGTGTGTGTGTGTGTGTGTGTGTGTGTGTGTGTGTGTGTGTGTGTGTGTGTGTGTGTGCGGTTGTGTGGTTGAGTGTGTGTGTGTTGCGGGCTCACTGACCTTCCCCCCGGCTGTGGTAATGAGATGTGCGGCGGCCCCCCCAGCGGCCTCATTAACCTGTACTGAGCTGTTTCACGTCACCGCCTTTTACGCTGAGCCCTACGAGGTGGGCACCTTAAACCACGTCCTCGTATCAGAGGCTTATACGAGCGCCTGTTAGCCGGCCGCTCATAACCCGCTCCCTTCACCCAGTCGTCCTGTAATTAATATCACAGGACGTTTTTTATTCACCGTGGTGTGTGGGAGAGAGACGACAAGGCTAACGTATTCTTCATTTGGGGATTTGTGTTTGTGATTTTTTTTTTTTTGCCAGAACCCCACCAAAAAGATCTCACAGAGAAAATGGTGGACGACGCTTGTTGGATTCTCCCGTTGAATATATTAATTTAAACCACCACTCTCTGGCGCGTCCTTCGTGGCGTTTTTTGGCGCAACGTGTAGCGTTGAATTTGCGGGAGGAACCAAAGCTTGGACATCTTCACCTCGCACGCAGATGAACCACAGCCCTTGAACCAAACCTAACGGCCTCCAGCTAAATGAAAACGTACCACCAAATTGCCTTAAATTACTTTGGCAGCGGAAGGATGAAAGACCTTATGTGTTGTTTTCAATCATTAGCAGGGTTTTAATTGCTCCGAGGTATAATGAAAACATAACTAATTGATAGGGAAACAAGTTACACCGAGAACCCCCACCAATGGACCCCACCTGCATGGGGTAAATCTGTCTTCATATCAGCCACATGACTTTTGCCCGGGCAGACAATAGATTAAACAATGAATGAATGATTTATTAGCTGTCGTTGTCATGCTATTTAGATGGATGGCTGTACACGCCATGTGACCTCACTTCCTTGTTCTTTGCCTTGTATGGGAGGTAGGGGGGAGGGATGCGGGAAGGGGAGGGGGTGTGTGCGGAGAGGCAGGCGGGCCTGGAGTGTGTTGCCGGGGCGGGGTAGGTCAGGCACACCACTGGCCACTGACAGGACCTGGCCACTTGATCAATGATCCCTGGATTCCATATTGTGTGTGAGGGTGTGAGGCAGCTGCATCTGAACCTCAAATAGGTGCAGGAGGGGACCGAGGTGTGTGTGTGTGTGTGTGTGTGTGTGTGTGTGTGTGTGTGTGTGTGTGTGTGTGTGTGTGTGTGTGTGTGTGTGTGTGTGTGTGTGTGTGTGTGTGTGTGTGTGTGTGGTGTGTGTGTGTGTGTGTGTGTGTGTGTGTGTGCGTGTGTGTGTGTGTTTTGTGTGCCATTTAAGTATGTTGCTTGCCTGTACGTGCGTGTGTGTGTTTGTGTGCATTTAAGTATGTGTGTGTGTGTGTGTGTGTGTGTGTGTGTGTGTGTGTGTGTGTGTGTGTGTGTGTGTGTGTGTGTGTGTGTGTTTGTGTTTGTGGTATAGGGCCTCAAAAAAAAACAAGAAAAGTAAGTACCTTTACTCCCTTCAACCTCACCTTCCCTCTCTCCTTCTCCCTCTGCTTTCCTCTCTCTCTCCCCCACTCTCTCCCTCTCTCTCTATCTCTCTCTCGCTCTCTCTCTCTCC
>OLKM01001650.1:42500-85000 GCA_900291075.1 Melanogrammus aeglefinus
GCAAATGATCGCCAAGTGAACATTATTCGAAACCCAATTCAAACAAAGAATTTAATTAATGTATAAACCCATGAAAATAAGAATTGTCATCTTTTCATTATCTTAAAATGAGCCCTTTATATCTCCACAGGGAGCAGGTCCTCTCCCATTGGGGCGGCCATGTTGCAACCGCCATGATTCTACAGTAGCCCAGAACAGATAAACAACTCCAGAGAGGACGCCTTCTTAACCCAGTCAACAAATATGTTTTGGAAAGAGCAGGGGTGTGTTATCCCATGGCTACGACCCATTTGTGATACTTTTTTGAGGAACTTTGTCATGTAACAGTGTTGTACATGAAATGCGCCACACGACGTGGGAGTTATACTTTAAGCGTCCAAAGGCGTATCCCTCTCACTGGGCCCGGACATCAACATCAACCAACATCAAGAAGGACAGAGCTCCACAAAAAACCAGCACATGCACCGCTGCCTTATATAGAGGTGTCCAAGCAGCTTTACTCAGTCTCGGATGTTGCTCCTTCATCCAGTGAGGACGAGCAACGCTCCGTCCTATTTAGAGGATTCAATTAGAATTTCAATTAGGACCCAGCTGACCAAAGATGATCAAAGATCTGACTCCCGCCTAAAGTCTGATGAGTTATTCATGTATATAGCGACACAGATCTGGCCAGCAAGAATCCTGTGAAACAATTCTCTTTTTTGGACTAATGACCGAGCAGACTGTGCCAGCGCATTTCAAAGGGAAGGAGAAAAGCATCCAGCTGTGCAGTGTGGTGTTATCATGGCTGCAGCTGTATTTCAGCTGGCCAGAGCACACTATCTCACTAGCCTGTTTGCCTAGTGCACAGATAAGGGTTATGTTCCCCATTACCCTTGATGTACACCACCACCTTCCTTTTTTTAACTCTGAAAAAAACACATTATGGTCCGGCAAATAAAAAGCATTTCTTTCATCCACACCAATGAGGGAAAATGCTGTGCATTTGGCCCGATACCAGTGCATCGTCAAAGACATTACTGTAAGGTCTGGTGAGAAGGAAGACGAGGCGCAGGGAGTACATCAAGCCCACTGCATCATGCTCCCCACATCTCTCCCTCTATTCTCTCGTTCCTGTGGTTATATAGCTCCTCGTTGCGCATCCAATGAATGCAGCCATCCGCTATTTTAAAACCCACCGTTTGCCATGTTGAGAGCAGCATCATAAGCGCTCCATCGACTAACGCTCCCACTTCTTTATTCCCTCATTCGCTGGGTATCACCGTCTCATCGTGCACCTACTGTATCGCCGCCTTGCTTTCTGTGACATAAACGTGGAAAATCCAATGTGAAATATCCATGTGCCTGTGTGTGTGTGTGTGTGTGTGTGTGTGTGTGTGTGTGTGTGTGTGTGTGTGTGTGTGTGTGTGTGTGTGTGTGTGTGTGTGCGTGCGTGCGTGCGTGCGTGCGTGCGTGCGTGCGTGCGTGCGTGCGTGCGTGCGTGCGTGCGTGCGTGCGTGCGTGCGTGTGTGTGAGAGTGTGTGAGAGTGTGTGTCTGTGTTGGTGCATGTGAGTGTGTGTGTGTGTGTGAGTGTGTCTGTGTTGGTGTATGTGTATGTGTGTGTGTGTGTGAGTGTGTGCCTGGCCATGTCTCTTCTGAGAATGTGTATATGTGTGTGTGTCTATGTGTGTGTTTGTGTGTATTTGTGTGCGTGTGTGCTTGTGTCGTCTCTGCCAGTGAGGATGATTCGACGTGCCATCGCGATGTCTGAGGACAGACTTCCTAGACACACACTCGTCATCACACGAGATGTTGTCACGCTCATTGTTTGTGTAAAGTGATGTCTCTCCAATCACCGTCAAACAAACAGACGGATGTTCCACCACACAAATACGCACACACACACACACACACACACACACACACACACACACACACACACACACACACACACACACACACACACACACACACACACACACACACACACACACACACACACACACACACACACACACACACACACACACATACACTGAGACACTCTTATCTGACTCCACCTCTGATTCCTCAAATTGCTCCATCTCACTTCAACTTTTCCCAAGTCGTTACAACTTCTTACCTCTGACATCTTTTAAGAGGACCCACAGGGTGAAAGGGGCCCATCTTTGGGGGTGGGGGCTGGGTGGTGGTGCGGTGGGGTTGGGGTAGTATTGGAGGAAGGCTAAAGAAGGCTGTCTGGAGAGACAGAAGCACTGATGCACATGGGAGAGGCAGCAGTGATTCAAGCTAATGGGGTGGGCCTCAGACTACGTTAAGGGGGTGTCCATCTTTGTTGGTTTTTTTCATGTTGTTGTTTTTGTTTTTGACCAATGGATGCCTCCAGGCCTGAACTCTTTCCACCCCTACATGCTTCTACTGGAATTCTGGGATAAGTAGGAGGAGGAGAGTAGGATGGGGGGGAGGAAGAGACTTGAATGGAAACCTTGAGTTCAGTTCGGTATGAGAGTGTGTCAGTGCAGCTCTGTCAACAGCCCTAATGGCGTCTTAAAAGAGGGGAGACCATGTGAACACATAAACACCTCCTGAAGCATCAGCAAGAAAGGGGAAGCAATCACAAATCCAATGTTTGCACAGCTACATTAGACCTCGGCAGGGCCACAAACAGCAGCTAATAACGGCGGTGTTCCTAAGACTTGGTCTGGTCGTTTTCTACTGCAATCTTTGCTAACTGGACTTGAGTCTACATTCTCTTGGAAATGGATAAATATTGCGTTTAAAAAGGACGTGACCTTTGTGTAATCTCTGTCAGTGAAGTAGCACCAACGTTAATCTGCCTTGGAATTACTCGTCAGAGGGGGGGATAGAGAAACATGGCAGTTGTACGCCGTTAGCCTCACGCCACGCTAGGATACGCTATCCATGCAAAAGGTGGCTACTCCATTAGCGCTGTCTCCAGCCGTTATAATGGAGCCAATGAGGTTCCCTTTTGGCAGGCCTATTACCAAGTACCAAACCTCTTCACCCACCAGCCCAACCCTTCCCCCGAAATATCTCTTCTCATTACCTGATGGACCTGTTAGCGGGGGTATTCGTTACCAAAAAGCTACCGCGGCGGCTGTGGTGCCGGCTATGCATGCGGCTTCCCGCAGAGCACCACTCTGGGATAGATTTCCCATTTCAGATCAGAGTAGAGTCAGCTTCGATTGGAGCAGACATCCGAGGAGTTCTCCAGGGCAAACCAGCTGTGACTGGGCTGATGGGTAGCTGTCACTGTGCTGTGACGTGATGTAATATGAAATGATATTGAACAACGCTGGTTTGGCACTAAATTGTTAGCAGGGCTTCTGGTCTGACAGCAGTCAGTTTATGGCTTTAATCCCAAGGTCTTTTAAACCCTTGCTTGACATAAATTGAGTTTGGCTTCTTGAGAGGAGTGGGTAAGGGGAGGGGGGGGGGCTGGGAGGGGAGGAGGGTTGAGGGGTTGCTTGGTTGCGGAGAAAACACTTTCTGTTTTGCTCTCTGTCTTTTTGCTGTTTTTTCAACTGTGAAGTATTTTTGTCCGTAGAAATCAGGGAAGTCACCTTTTATTCATAAACCTCTCTTATTACAAGACCCAACCACAACTCCGGCATGCGTAACCTATTTGGATTTACAGAGCATCCAATGACGCCCAACCGATGCATCATGCAGAAGGGCTTGCTTGCCTGTATCCCACGTAGGTGGCACATCGGTCAGGCCTTAAATTAAAAATTGAAGGCAAACAGCCCTGGAGGGTCATCTCCTCCCATTGTTGGGGCACATTGACATGAGCTTGGCGATTCTGTGATAAATCTGCTATGTAAAGCTCCACCCAAACCCCTCCGAACACAGGTCTGACGGAGCCGTTACCATGACGGATGTCCCGACTGACAGCGAAAGATAAGACTCATCCCTCACCCCGCCTGAGCCTATTCCTCAGCAATAATGTTCATAATGGAGTGCTCGCAGGTCGTTATTGTGTGAATAATTTAAACAGTGATTTAGGTTATTGGGAGCCGGGGTCGCGTCCACCTGACCGGATCCATGAGACGGAACTCGTTGGAGGCTTGGGGAGACGTCTGACTCTTTCACACGGGAGAGTTGTTTTTTTTTTCCTTCTTTTGTCTTGAGCGGAGAGACAGCAAGGTTAGAGATGACCGAGAGGCAACGACTTTCTGCCTCTTAATTGGATGTTCCGGAGACATCTGTTTTTAAAGTGAAACTGCAACTCTGGAACATTAATTCTGTTTATAATGAATGAATGACATCAAAGCAGGCCACCAAGAGGAAAGCCTGTGCGTGTGCGTGTGCGTGTGCGTGTGCGTGTGTGTGTGTGTGTGTGTGTGTGTGTGTGTGTGTGTGTGTGTGTGTGTGTGTGTGTGTGTGTGTGTGTGTGTGTGTGTGTGTGTGTGTGTTTGTGTGTGTGTTTGTGCGTGGGTGTGGGTGCGTTTGTGTGTGTATGTGGTTGGATGTTTGCATTTGTGGGTATGTGTGTTCAACACAGTGATTCTTTTCCATCTGTTTGGCAGGGCATTATGCTCCAACTCTGGCTCTATCTTCAGGCACTAGCCAGAATGGGGAGGGACTCATTATGGCCTAATGTTGATTAGAGAAGGAAAATATATGTATTTTAGCAAGCAAAACTTTAAACACATGTAACATTAGGCATTCATTAACATTAAATCATTGATATCATGGAGTGAGAAGAAACATAATCTGTGTAGAAACACTCAGTGAATAATCATATTGTGGTCCAAAGAAATTAGCAAGAACAGTGTTACTACCAGCGTTAATTCTGAGGCCCTTTAACAAAAACAACGGTTCAACATCGACTTAAACACAAACACATTCACCCATCCGCACGCCAAATTAAATGTGGATTCCTCCCGAGATACTGACTACCTTCCAAAGAGACCGTGTGGCATCTGGAGTGACAGGCTGCCGTCAGCGTGCTAAGATGCTAATATGAATTGTGATCACTCTGTCCTCTGGCGGTGGGATACATTGCCGTGTGTCTCCGCACATGGCAGAGTCAAAGGGCCAGCACTAAAGCTCCGGCAAATGGACTTGGCAAGGGAGTTAGCCGCCAGATTCTTGCCGACACCTCTTTCCTAAGTGGCAGCCCTGTGCTTTAAAATGTAGTACATAAATACCGGGAGCCCAGCCATCAGATATCCAGGACAAGTGATGAGAGCGAATCCTGAAGCTTTAACTCTTTTTGTCCTTCAATCTCCTGTGGGCCAGGGGAATCAGAATGAGTGGGGAGTGTGGGATGTGGTATGAGAGGATGGCAGGAAATATGAAGAAAGTAATGTAATCAAAGGGGCTGTCGGTCAGATTTAAGAGCTATTATATGAGATTAGTTTGTTAAAAGTGGCAAAGCATTGCAAAAGCTATTGTGAGGTAAATGCGCTGTGAGGATACCTGTTTCGTGTTGTCCTCGCCTACCCCTGTATGAGACAATTTAGAATTTAGACCACTCCTGGTTGCCCTGACCAATCGGGGCACATCTTCTGTGATTGGTTCAGTGACTCCATCTTGGCTGTCAATCACAGTTGTGTGAAATGCCATACTTCTCAATAGAGGATAAACATAAGGAGGGAGAGAGCAGAGAATGTGTTTTTTGTATGTTGGTTTCAAAATCTCTGTCCCTACGGCTTGTTCTTTAAAAGTCTCAAATCTCAACCACTGCACCAAGCAAAAAAAAAACTAAGCTAAATCTAAATTTCGAGGTTGATCATTTATAAGCAATATTATGAGAATTATTTAGCAAGCAGTATACCAATAAAATGTCAAAGTGCATTGGTTCCTTCATAGATAATAACACATTAAAAAGGAAATCAACGTGAATAAAAAATATATAATTTGAGGTGAACAAACCAGTATGTTTTTTTGTTTCTTACTACCACCTGTCAACATCTTTTTCTAAATATATTGGTTAAATCACTGTGGTTACAAACTGGACACTGTGTTTGCTGCACGCAAACGATAAGGCTATTTGGAAAGTGTCAAATAGAAGTCTTAAAAATAAACATTAACGTCCAATAACAACCATAACAACATTTTCCAAAGACAATGCTTTCCCCCAAAACTCCCCTAAGCGTGTTATTACGATGACGGCACGACAAAAAAATAAATAAATCGGGCCAACTTAACACTTAAAGTCAGGCCCAAATGTTTGAGATAATGTTCGCCCTCCCACCAACATCAACACCACCACCACCCCCACCCCCCCCAACCCTCTCTCTCCCCCCCCAGCCCAAGAGCCTCCTCCTGGCTCAGGGAGGACGGATGATACTGTCTGCTGGCTCTCCTTCTCCCCCGCCAGCCTGACACTTCGACACGGCGAGAAGGATGTTCCTGTCTCTCTCGTCACGTCACAGACGTCCCCGGCTAAGATCCCTCCTGTCCAACACTTTGTGATGCCTCTCTTTTAAAAAGCTGCTCGTCCATCATAAACATGACTCGTCCACACCCCCCCTGTCCCCCGTCACCCCCGTCAACCACCCGCCCCCCCCCCCCCCGCCGCAGTCCCCGTCCCCTCTCTTCTATGCTGCCAACCTCCGGAACAGGGTATAAGAGAAGAGGAAGAGAGGAGGAGGAGGAGGAGGAGGAGGAGGTGGAGGAGGTGGAGGAGGAGGAATCAGCCCTCTCTTTAAACACAAGCTGACAGGACTAAGCAGAAGGACGTGACAGAAGATCGGGTGACGTGAGCAGACGTGGCAATTTCCATAACAAGGTAACACCTCACTTATTAGTCACGCGGTAGATAGACAAAATGGGCTCGCCAAACTTTTTCCGCAACTATTTAGAAGGATTTTATATGTCGGCAAAGTGTGAATTATTTCTATTGCTATAATTATTTGTCGTGCTGCTTTTCTCCTGAAGTGTGCTCAAAAAAGGTAAATGAGTAGAGGCAGTTGAGAACCTCAGAGTATATTAAACAGTTCCTAAATTTTCCCGGCCCATCCTAAATATTCTGAGCAAAGGGCCGAAATTAATCTCCCACCTTGACTCCATATAAATGTAATTCTGTCAATATAAGAGATATAAATAGATGGGGTGTAGCCATTCATAATCTACCTGAATATTTAAAAGGGCTCTTTAGGGCTATGAGAAAGGAGGGAAGGAGAAGAGAAAGAGAGAAAGAGAGAGAGAGAGAGAGAGAGAGAGAGAGAGAGAGAGAGAGAGAGAGAGAGAGAGAGAGAGAGAGAGAGAGAGAGAGAGAGAGAGAGAGAGAGAGAGAGAGAGAGAGAGAGAGAGAGAGAGAAGAGAGAGAGAGAGAGAGAGAGAGAGAGAGAGAGAGAGAGAGAGAGAGAGAGAGAGAGAGAGAGAGAGAGAGAGAGAGAGAGAGAGAGAGAGAGAGAGAGAGAGAGAGAGAGAGAGAGAGAGAGAGAGAGAGAGAGAGAGAGAGAGAGAGAGAGAGAGAGAGAGAGAGAGAGAGAGAGAGAGAGAGAGAGAGAGAGAGAGAGAGAGAGCGGGAGAGTTTCAGTGAGGGGAGAGCAAGACTTGATCAATTGTCTGTGTGCTGCCTCCACAATCAGATGGGTGCTAATTGAAATTCTGTGAATCCATCTCCTACACCAGGAGGATGAGCCTTGTTAGATGAGAGTGACTTATCATTATAATTTACAAAGGGAATATAACATGTATATCATCTACTTTCTTCTCCGCTTCTAATCTGTCTGGACAAAGATTGAGAATGTGTCGGTTATTGGCTGTCAAGAGAGGAACACTGATAAATGTTAAGGAGACCTTTTCAACAGCCCGACCAATCAGTCTGTGAATGTTAATATTTTTTAATAAAGACGTGCTCCTAAAAACTGCCCGCTGATAAGGGGAATAAAGGGCTAAATACCCAGAGGAGGAAGGAGCCCCATTTGTTACAGTGTCCACTTCAACTAATTGCTTTGAAAAGGCCCCCCAAAAAAACAACTTGTATGAAATGGAGGATGTCAAACAGGGTGTCACCGGGACCACGAGGCCCTGCAGGTGAACGGGTGGTCGTATTTTAATGCTGCTTTCACCGAGGTCTCGTCACATGTCCAGCCCGCCCTCTCTCTCTCTCTCTCTCTCTGTCTCTCTCTCTCTCTCTCTTCTCCTCTCCCTCTCCCTCTCCTCTCCTCTCTCCCTCTCCCTCCCTCTCTCCTCTCCCTCTCCTCTCTCTCTCTCTCTCTCTCTCTCTCTCCTCTCTCTCTCTCTCTCTCTCTCTCTCTCTCTCCTCCCTCTCTCTCCTCTCTCCCTCTCCCTCTCCTCTCCTCTCTCTCTCCCTCTCTCCCTCTCTCTCTCTCTCTCTCTCTCTCCTCTCTCTCTCTCTCTCTCTCCTCTCTCTCTCTCTCTCTCTCTCTCTCTCTCTCTCTCTCTCTCTCTCTCTCTCTCTCTCTGGTCCTTTCTATTTTCAGGGTGAAGCTAATGAATTGGGATCTGAGAAAAGGTTTCTCTGCAGGCTTACTATGAGAAATGATAAGAGATTATTTTAGAATGAAGATCAATGACAACGTCCGAAACCGGTATGAGTAGTGGGAGGGGGAGGTGGAGGAGCAGGCTGAAGAGGAGGAGGAGGAGATGGAAGAGGAGGAGGAAGTGGTGGTAGAGACGGAGGAGGTGGCAGTAGAGGTAGAAGTAGAGGAGGAGGTGTAGAAGGTGGAGACGGAGGAGGACGACGCGGAGGAGGCAGAAGAGGAGCAGGGAGTTGAGATAGGAGTGGAGCAGTTTGAAGAGGAGGAGGTGGAGGAGGAGGGAGTGGGGGTAGAGCTGGAGGTGCAGGGAGCAGGTGGAAGAGGAGAAGGTGGAGGAGAAGATAAAAGAGGAGGTGGAGTCAGAGCCAGAGGTGGAGAAGGAGGTGGGAGTGGACAAGCAGGTAGAAGCGGAAACTGAGGTGGAGGTAGAGGAGCATGTGGAGGAGCAGTATGAAGAGAAGGAGGAGGATGATGATGAGGAGGAGGAGTATGAAGAAAAGGAGGAGGAGGAGGAGGAGGAGGAGGAGGAGAAGTGGGGAGGAGGGAGGAGGAAGGAGGAGGAGAGAAGGAGAGGAGGGAGGAGGAGGAGGAGGAGACAGGGGAACAGAGGAAAAAGTGTGCTCTAATGTAAGATGAGCGTAATGTGCAACCCAAGGCTATAGGTGAGCACTTTGTCACACCAATCCTCTTTTGCCAGTGCAAAATGACTCTGTGCCGTACATAGCTGATTTATACTAATGAATGACCTGGATTATTAATAGGCAGGGATGCATATATTAAACACTATGAGTAAAGGTAGCTTTAATTATGCATCTATTATAAAACCTGTTTGACTTCACCGTTGAGTACTTTGGTACATGTTGTACATTAATCACGTTGTTGAGAAAATGATGTGAATATAGAAATAACAGGTCTTTTGCTACCGTTTCTTTTCAATTATCACCATGGCCACATACAATTGTGTGTCGTATCTTCGTGTGTTCATGTGTTTATGTATGTGTGTGGTGGTTGTGTGTGTGCATAAATAATTGGATTGAATATGTCTGTGGTTGTATGTGTATGTGTGTGTGTAAATAAATATATGGAATGAGTGTGGGTTTGAGTGCATGCTTGCGTGCGTGTGTACCTGCGTGTGTGTGTGTGTGTAACAACACAATGTATAGCATTCCAAAAAAAAATGCATAATAATTATAACACACACATATCTATTTCAGGAGAACTGATTCGGTGGCCTATAGGAACCAGCCACCTTCACAGCTCCACCCTGTTTTCCCCGGCCTCATTCCTCAGGACAGTTACGGACCCCTGTACAGCCAGGGAGGGGAAGGGTCTCTGTCCCGCCCTCAGCCTCGTCCGGAGAACAGAGGTGTCCCCTCTCCCCTGGGGAGGTGTGTGTGTGTGCAGTGTGAGTGTGTGCGTGTGCGTGTGCGTGTGCGTGTGCGTGTGCGTGTGTGTGTGTGTGTGTGTGTGTGTGTGTGTGTGTGTGTGTGTGTGTGTGTGTGTGTGTGTGTGTGTGTGTGTGTGTGTGTGTGTGTGTGTGTGTGTGTGTGTGTGTGTGTAGGTGTGTGTGTGTAGGTGTGTGTGTGTGTGTTGGGGGGGGGCACCTCCGGGTGATTTGTGGTTCGGACAGACTGATGAAGTGCTGTTGCCACCCGCCTCCTTTGCTAGATCAATTCTACATGTAGGAGTGCGCTTTATGAATGATGGAGACCTCCTCAAGCCATCCATATAGCTGCCCAGAGACACAGCCCCGGCCCCCCGTGGCCCCTGCTAGGCCCCAATAAAGCAATCACTCTTCTCAACAGGGCCGTGCATACACACACCCACCCGGCAGCACCAGCACCCTGCTTGGACATTCAAATACACGTACACATAGGGAATACAAAGCCAGCCCACGCTAACACACACAACACACACACACACACACACACACACACACACACACACACACACACACACACACACACACACACACACACACACACACACACACACACGCGCGCGCGAACGTGAACGTATGAGCAGCACACACATACACACATGCACACACAAATACACACACACACAAATACAAAACAGTTGCTTTGAATATGAATTCAAATGATGCATTTTCACTGCTTATACCCATAAGGTGGGTCAACCTGGGAGAGAGCGACCACAGATGTCTGTGCACCCCAGGGTGTTGTGTCCGCTTGGTGTGTTCACTCACAGGGCCTCTGCCCGGGTTTAGGCCCAGAGGAGAGAGAGAGAGGGGGAGCGGGAGAGATAGAGAGATCTGATTGTGCGGGAGGGATGGTCCTCTCCCTCTCACACATCTGAGAGCGGTGTGGTGAATGGTAGATAAGATAACGCAAGGCGAATAACAGCGAGGGACACAGAGAGATGTCATGAGTAGAGCCCCCCCACAGAGAGCTTGAAAGAGAAAAGTAGAACGCAATGAATACTTGAGTGTTCTGGAGGCTATGAGATTGAAGGGTCCTTCCCTCTCCCGAATTTTTTCTTTTTTCGCCAAAGAAGAAAAGAAGCAACTCGTGCTTTTTTTTAATCATCACTTTTATAGATTGATTGGAGTGAACTTTTGCTTGAATCAATGCGGGCCTGACAGAAATCCTCTTTTATGATAATACCGGTGTCAAGAACAAGGAGAAGAGAATAATGGCAGCATACCTGCCACACAGGAGCCACGGACAGACCTGTGCCAGATTAATAAATAATGTCTGAGGATGCACAAAGGAATTGTCATTTAAAAACATTGCCATAACAAACGATAAAGCTTTGAAAAAAAATAATGATAGGTGAAGTCCCTTGAAGTTTTATTTTTCTTCTCCTCATTTTTAATCAAATCACCGTGACATCGTTTTGTTTTTAGCGCCCCTGCTACAGGGAAAATCATTAAAAACATCAGTGTCCATTTTTCCCCATGATGCCTTGCACTCATAAGAGGCTGCCATTTGATGTATGTGTGCGGCATTCATTGCACTGTGTTCATCTACATTGCTGAATACGTTAGCCCCCCGAGGTCACTGTGGACACTGTGGTTCACGCGGCTCAGAGTAAACGCTGACAGACTCCCGGCGGAGGAGGGACGGCGGGCAGCGTACAGTGGGAGCAGAGGCGGCGGAGCGAGCCCAGAGTGAGTGTTGAGCCACTATTTATGTGTTCATCAATACCGAGTCTGGATCACACGGTGTCTCTCTGCTACTTTCTGTCACCGTGATGGCTCACTAATTTTGGAAAGGATAATCCCCCCCCCCCACCCGCATTCCCCCACCACCACGCATCCACACTCCTCCACAGCCTGCACCCGGTTTATGCACGCACACACACACACACACACACACACACACACACACACACACACACACACACACACACACACACACACACACACACACAACACACACACACACACACACACACACACACACACACATACACACATACACACACACACACACACACACACACACACACACACACACACACACACACACACACACACACACACATATACACATATACACACACACACACACACACAAACATACACACACACTCATACACATACACACACACACACACACACACACACACACACACACACACACACACACACACACACACACACACACACACACACACACACACACACACACACACACACACACACACACACACACACACACACACACACACACACACACACACACACACAGAAACAGACAGAGCCTCCAGCAGGCTCTAAGAAGATTTCATTTGGCTGTAAAAGTGCCAATCAGCAGCCAGCTTCTTGTTCCTGGGGGAGGTCAGCATGGGGCTAAGTCCAGGGGAAGAAGATATATTCACATAGTTCTCCCAGAGACGTCGCTAACCCCTGACATCCCATTTGGGTTGTAATTCCATGTTGTTAAAGTGACAGAGACACAGCCCCTCAGCCGCTGGAGAGACAACGACCAGGGCAAGCCCTGATCACACACAACCCTTTAATTCTTCTTCCATAAATGTGTGTCTGTGTGTCTGTGTGTGTGTGTGTGTGTGTGTGTGTGTGTGTGTGTGTGTGTGTGTGTGTGTGTGTGTGTGTGTGTGTGTGTGTGTGTGTGTGTGTGTGTGTGTGTGTGTGTGTGTGTGTGTGTGTGTGTGTGTGTGTGTGTGTGTGTGTGTGATACATTTTCAGTTCACCTACACTTCTCGGGAAAGTGACATCTCAGGATAGTGTATGTCTGTGAGTATGTGCAGGTTTTTTTCTATGTATCTGTGCATGCATGTGTGTGTCAGTATGTGTGGGTGTGTTTTGGTGTGTGTGTGTGTGTGTGTGTGTGTGTGTGTGTGTGTGTGTGTGTGTGTGTGTGTGTGTGTGTGTGTGTGTGTGTGTGTGTGTGTGGTGTGTGTGTGTGTGTGTGTGTGTGTGTGTGTGTGTGTGTGGTGTGTGTGGCTGTGTCTGTGTGTGTGCGTGTGTATGTGTGCATGTAATTATGTATATGTGTGCGTGTGTGTGTGTGTGTGTGTGTGTGTGTGTGTGTGTGTGTGTGTGTGTGTGTGTGTGTGTGTGTGTGTGTGTGTGTGTGTGTGTGTGTGTGTGTGTGTGTGTGTGTGTGTGTGTGTGTGTGTGTGTGTGTGCTTGTGTGTGTGTGCACGTGTGTGTGTGATTGTGTGTGATTGTGTTGGGGAGAGTGAGCATGAGAAATATGTGGGAGAGTGGAGATAGAGTAAGTGAGTACTCCAAACCCCTGTTCTTAATTGTACATCAGTATACACGTGTGTGTGTGTGTGTGTGTGTGTGTGTGTGTGTGTGTGTGTGTGTGTGTGTGTGTGTGTGTGTGTGTGTGTGTGTGTGTGTGTGTGTGTGTGTGTGTGTGTGTGTGTGTGTGTGTGTGTGTGTGTGTGTGTGTGTGTGTGTGTGTGTGTGTGTGTGTGTGTGTGTGTGTGCGGCCATGCATTTGCATTTCTCATTTGCTAGCAGTGGTAAAGCACACATCAAGCAAGATAATTCTGTTAGATACTGTTGTTCAGGTTGATGGTGGTGTGGGTATGCTATTATGAAGGTATGCAGTAGGCCAGAACACTGTAAAGAATAAGGTACTGTATATACTCCACATGCATATACATATAATCCACATAATCCACATCACTGTCAAAGGAAAGAAAAAAAGATGGGTTCAAAACCAGGCTACTTAATGAAATGATCATAAATTGTATTTTAGTTATTTACCTCTACCATGTCAATTTGATCAGGGACATCAATTATATTAAATAATTTATTACAACTGATTAAAGCCCAATTAGATAATATACATGTTATGTTATACTATATGAATAGTATTGTAAAAATTGCAATACTATTCAAAGTGTTCCACTGTTTTAAAATTGCATATAATGGATTAAAATAAAAACTTTGACCTTGAGAACCTTACATTTTACTAAAATGTAATATATTCTATTTATTTAGTTTAATGTAAAATCAATATCATTTTTTAAAACATTGTTATATAACGTGCGGCCAAATATATGTAAACATAGTATCGGGTATCCTATGTAATACACTGATAATAGCTTACGTACTAGAATACAGACCCATAGGCTACCCTGCCCTGCCTTCTCCCAGAGGATGTATACTTCATTTTAAAACAGTCAGGACAAGCATTGTGTTGTGGCCGCCCCCTTTCGAGACGTAAAGAGTTAAAGGAGCAGTGGGTTTGCCCACTATCGGGCTTTGAGTGACGCGATCATCTCGCTATCCCTCAACTTTGCCTGTTGCCAAGCTATGAGACAAGGGAACCGAGGTGGACGATCACTGCTGTTGACTATCATCAGTGACAGTCAAATTTCGCACAAAGGAAGAGATAGCTTGTTTATTTCACGCGATCTCCTGTGCTCCCCGTATTTTCGCGTACTTTTTGACTAGGCTACTATTTCATAAGAATGGTTTTAGTTTCCCCGCGGACTTCCGATGAAATAGAGTCTACATGAAGGCGTAATATCTTGAGTAGTGGACCTTTTCGGGTTCTGCGAAGGTATAAAGAGTTCTACGGAGATCCAAAATGCCGCGGAGGAAACAAGAAGCGCCCAAGCGTGCAGCAGGTAAGCCTTATACACGAGGAAAACACGTTAAAGGCGATAGAGGATAGAGAGCAGATGTAACGATACCTTTGTTTTCACAAGCTCATTTACAGCCGCTGCATTTCCGTTTCCAGTTTTTTTCCAGCGATACTCTCCCCCCTCTCTCTCTCTCTCTCTCTCTCTCTCCCTCTCTCCCCCTCTCTCTCGCTGTCTCTCTCCCTATCCGCTGTAAACGGTACACTATAAAGTACAGGCCTGTGGAATACATGTGTCAAGGAATTACTTTTAGGCGTTATGGTGATCTGAAAGACGTAGGCTACGCTACGCTTTTGTAAAAAAAAAAAAAAAAAAATGAAAGTGGTCGTCGCATACAGTAGACAAGACAGAATAGTTGGCTACGGTAAAGTTTTCATTGTTGCCGATTTACATCGCGTACTTTGCAAATTGTAACCCCTTTCGTGAGGCTACTTGATCATTTAGCCAGGGATAACGCGTGGGAAAACGATGTTCTCTTTCTATTTTGAGCGCCCGAGGCGTGCCATAAGCAACAAAGCTTTGTGAACATTTGATCCTGGCGGATAACTTTTTTTTGCACTCGGGATAGCGAAACAGGGCCTACCTCTCTTACATTTTTTGGTTAACATAAACAGTTTTAGCCCGGACAAAGGGAATTCGTGGACTGGAAGAACCCATAATCGACAGTTGCCATGTCTCATTTGACGGTTGATTGATTGGCTGTCATCCGGCTTTGATCTGTTCCTTCCCGATTTGCATCAGAAAATCACTCCCCCGTGCGCTTCAGACCCTTGACGTCAGATTTAAACCACTTTGAAAGTCCTGTGTTCTTTTCCCCTTTTTTTCCCTGTGTGGTGGTCAAGTGACTCACAAAAAAGTAAAAGGGCGATAATGTGGTTTTGCAATGACACATACGATTCACACACACACACACACACGATTCACACACACACACACACACACACACACACACACACACACACACACACACACACACACACACACACACACACACACACACACACACACACACACACACACACACACACACACTACAGTCAATACACACACAGAAAAACTCACTCACTTTGAGAGAATGTCACATTCACATGTGCACAACCTCACTCAGTCCACTTTGAACAACACACAGACACACACACTCACTCAGCCAGTCAGAGTGGGTCGAGGTTAGGGGTTGTAAAAGGAGCTGTGTGCTCTGTAATGGAGGGGAGGAATGGGTTTGCTCTGTCAGACTGGGCCGTCACAACGGCTTTGTTTCATGTTTGATTTAATTGTCTCTCATCTGACAGGCCCATTCATCAATGGCTTTAATGGTCAATCAGAGACAGGCTGAGTGAGTGCTCCCATTCTGTTTAGCCATAAGCTGGGCCTGGGCTTTTATTTCATCAGAATGCCCCTGCCTAATGTACATGCTCACTGGCTCAGAGTGGCCGCAGGGAGCACATAAAGAATGACTGAAAGCTTTCTGATTTCAGATCACCGAAGAGGAGGATGTATTTTTTCATCTCTCCCTCTCTGTCTCTCTCTCTGTCTCTCTCTCTGTCTCTCTCTCTCTCTGTCTCTCTCTCTCTCTCTCTCTCTCTCTCTCTCTCTCTCTCTCTCTCTCTCTCTCTCTCTCTCTCTCTCTCTCTCTCTCTCTCTCTCTCTCTCTCTCTCTCTCTCTCTCTCTCTCTCTCTCTCTCTCTCTCTCTCTCTCTCTCTCTCTCTCTCCTTCCCTTTACACTGGCTCTCTCTCCGTCTCCTCCTCCTTCCTCCTCTCCTCCCCTGCCAGCATCTCTGTATCGCGGCCGCCGATGCTGCGGTGCGATAAAAGGGGGGGTCTGTAATACAGATCGTCTCGTGTTTTGAGAAAACAACTTCTTGTTTTCCCGAACGCAGAATTCCTCCTCGCTCGTTCATTCATCCACTCCCGGGTCCCTTCATTTTTCACCCCCCTCCCCCGCCAGCCCCCCCACACCCCACCCCCCTCCCTCCCCTTCAGTAAGCCCCGTGTGCAGCTGCAAGTTATAAAGTTGTCAACTGTTCAGTGGCACACAAAGGGTGATGATGAATTGATTGCAGCACAGAGCGTGGTGATAGAGAGAGAGCAAAGAATAGGATGACAGATGATGGGTCTTGATTAGGGACTTGCTAGGGGTGTGTGTGTGTGTGTGTGGGGGGGGGGGGGGGGGGGGGGGGGGGGGAGGCGGTGGAGTCGTCCCACTGCAACCTTGAGAGTTAGGAAAAAAAGGAGAATACACTCCCTCACCCCCACCCACTCTCTCACACACACACACACACACACACACACACACACACACACACACACACACACACACACACACACACACACACACACACACACACACCACCATTATCACAACCACCGTATCATATTCTCCCTGAAACACACACTCTGTCTTCCTCTCTCATTCCTCCTCTCTTTCTTCCACTTCCTAGTCACTTTTCTTCCACTCCTCTGCTCCGCCCTTCAGCTCCTCTCTCTCTCTCTCTCTCTCTCTCTCTCTCTCTCTCTCCTCTCTCTCTCTCTCTCTCTCTCTCTCTCTCTCTCTCTCTCTCTCTCTCTCTCTCTCTCTCTCTCTCTCTCTCTCTCTCTCTCTCTCTCTCTCTCTCTCTCTCTCTCTCCCCCCCCCCCCGGCTGTAGAAAACTTGTTTGGTCTGCCTCATTAGCAGTGCGAGACAATTAGCCAGCAGGCTGATGGAGACCTGACAGCCTCTGTGATTGGTTAAGACAAGCTCTGGGCCATGCCGGGCACCAACCCTCGAGGAAGGGCTAAGCACTTTGATACCTCTCAACGACTTATCGCACGTGACGGCTACACCGTTCGCCCCAATTGTAGAGTAACTATTTTCAGCGCATGGGGTCAGGCCTTGAGTCAGGGCGGACGGGAGGCTAGGTATGCGGCTAGGTAAACACAGGCCGGACCAGCACAGCCTGCAGGCCATGAGGGCCCGCTATGTAGTCACGGCCGGGGATTATTGTGACTGACCGCATACCCTCCAGACCCAGAGCGGTGGGTTCAGAGCCTCCTAAGAAAGCTGTGAGCCTCAGCTGACTCAACAGGAAACACAGCACTGATCTAGACTGACCTACGGCCGAAGAAGCGTTTGCTTTGTGTGTGTGTGTGTGTGTGTGTGTGTGTGTGTGTGTGTGTGTGTGTGTGTGTGTGTGTGTGTGTGTGTGTGTGTGTGTGTGTGTGTGTGTGTGTGTGTGTGGGGGGGGTATTTTTGTGTGTATACTTGGGTCTGGTACTGTGGGTGTATTTGCAGTTGTTAGTATCACATCATTCTGGAGAATGCGTGAGATCTTTAGAGAGTCTATAAGTGTGTGTGTGTCTCTCTATCATTCTCTCTCCCTTCCTCTCTGGCAATACTTAAATTCACTCTGCTTCTTGCTTAACTACTGTCTAATGCTCCAAGCATTAGTGTAGAAGAAGGCATGGTCATTTCTCAGAGGGAGAGAGAGAGCGTGATACAGTGGGAGAGATATACATAGAGAGAGGATGAGATACAGAGAGAGAGCTCCAAAGCACTGGTCTCGTCTTTCTGCAGGGTCAGGATTATAGCTGCCAGGTCAGCTATGCCCGACTGGCAGCTATCACTCATGCGTGTAGATGTGTGGGTGTGAGTATGTGTGCGGTTGTGTGTGTGTGTGTGCATGTCTGTGTGTGTGCATGCGTACGTGTGTCTGAATGCCAGTTCACTCACACGCTATGGGCATAGCCTATTGAATTAATAGGAGGTGTGTGTGTGTGTGTGTGTGTGTGTGTGTGTGTGTGTGTGTGTGTGTGTGTGTGTGTGTGTCTGTGTCTGTGTCTGTGTCTGTGCGTGCGTGCGTGTGTGTGGGTCAGTTGCACACACTCTCACACACACACACACGCACTTGTAAGATTTACTGGGTTAAAGTGATGAAAGAAATAGCAAGCATAGAATTCCATAATTCCCAGCGTTTCCAGTAAGAGCGACTCCTCTTATAAAGCTTTCATCGCCACCACACTCCTCTGAACCTCGTTTTCCCTCGCTTCCCAGTGATCCAAAAAGCTTTCCCTCCTCAGAAGCTGAAGGGGCCTATGTAGTACACAAACATACACTGTAAACATGTACCCTTATAATTAGCAAAACATGTGTTAATACGCTGTTACAACACCCTTTGAACTGAAATGGGATGCAGTGTGTCTGTGGGTCCCTGGTCTGTATCTTTGTAGCGGTATAGACTAAGCCAGCTAACCTGCTAACAGCCAGAAGCTAAACCATGCTAATGTGGTCACCGTCCAGAGCCTCGAGCTATGACGTCATAAGAGTCCGACCAATTGAATCGCTAGGACCCGAAAGTCACGTAACTTGAGTATACCCAATGTACCATATCGGCCATCCGAAGTTTGTCTGCTTCCGACATGTGTTCTTCCTCATTTTTGCACAATAATAAGCTCAAGCAAGGTAGAATAGGTGTGGATCTGATAGGTTGTCGTGCCGATGGATGGGCATCGGCACGGCAACCTCCACGCCGGGCACGTCAGCCTAGTTTGCAGGGCCCTGTTGCTTGTGTACGTCTTGCTGGAATTCGGTGCGGTTGAGTCACGTCTGTGATCTATTTGTCTGATAAGTGCATACCTAATGAGTGTGTGAGCAGCGGTAGGGCTGGAAAGGAGGGGCTGTGTCTGTGTGTGTGGGGGCGGGGGGGCAAGGGGTGGGGGTGGGGGGGCTGGGGGGGGGCGGGGGGGCAGGGGGGGGGGGGGGGGGGGCTGATGGAGTGTTTCCCGCAGGTATTGACAGATGCCTTTTTGTTTTTGCCATAGGGCCCTGACTCCATAAATCCTGCCCCTGTGTAAGGATAACAATGCCACCCCGCCAGCCAGCCAGCCAGTAAAAGAGAGAGAGAGAGAGAGAGAGAGAGAGAGAGAGAGAGAGAGAGGTGATGGGCGGGGACACATCCCTCTCTCTCTCTCTCGCTCTCTCTCTCATTTTTTTAACACACACTTGGCAGATGTCAAGCCATAGGGTTGGGGCGGTGAGGAGAGACAGAGAGACAGAGAGACAGAGAGACAGAGACAGACAGAGACAGACAGAGAGAGACAGAGAGAGAGAGAGAGAGAGAGAGAGAGAGAGAGAGAGAGAGAGAGAGAGAGAGAGAGAGAGAGAGAGAGAGAGAGAGAGAGAGAGAGAGAGAGAGAGAGAGAGAGAGAGAGAGAGAAGAGAGAGAGAGAGAGAGAGAGAGAGAGAGAGAGAGAGAGAGAGAGAGAGAGAGAGAGAGAGAGAGAGAGAGAGAGAGAGAGAGAGAGAGAGAGAGAGAGAGAGAGAGAGAGAGAGAGAGAGAGAGAGAGAGAGAGAGAGAGAGAGAGAGAGGAGTAGGATCTCAACTGCCGCAGTAGTTGTCACAAACAAAAAGACGTTAGCCGTCCTCTCCTTTTCCCCTCCGTCCGTGTCCCCTAGCCCGAGCCTCTCAGTAGCCAGGCCCTGCTGTCGGACTGAGGCCCTTAGCACCTAGCACCTAGCACGTAGCACGGGGCTTTCTATAAAAATAGTCCCTGCCGCTCGTGTTATGATAGATGCAGCTGCACCTTAGCAACAATTGGGGCAGGCCAGCTCCCTCCTCCTCCTCCTCCTCCTCCTCCTCCCTCCCAGAGGTAAGAGAGACCGGGGCCCGGTGGGACGTGTGCTCTTTTCGGAGGGGTGGGGGAGAGGGGGGGGGGGAGGGGGGGAGAGAAACTGAGCCGGCGCTCCGGTCTTCGGGGGTCCTGAAACCCAATCCTGGGAGGAGAATAGCCCCGGCCATGCCAGAGAGCCGATTTCCTTTTCAACGGAGTCATTTATCACTGACCCACCCTTCGCTTCTGACACACTGACGTGTGTCATTTATCAAACAGGCTTTAGCAGACACACACACACACACACACACACACTCACACACACACACACACACACACACACATCGGGGGAGAGAGAGAGGACGCTGGGGAGCACAGAGAGAGAGAGAAGGTGGGGGGAGAGGAGGAGAGGAGGAGGAGTGAATGGAAAACAGAAAGGAGACGGAGGGAGAAACAGAAAATAAAAGAGAGGAGGAGAGGAGAGATGGAGAGGCGGTGGGAGTTAGTGGCGAGGAATGAAAAGCCAGAGAAACGCAAATGCCATTTTGACGTGTGGTGTGTGTTGTGTGTGTGTGTGTGTGTGCGTGTGTGTGTGCGTGTGTGTGCGTGTGTGTGTGTGTGCGCGTGTGTCGGGGAGGCGGAGGAGGATGGGGGGGGGGTAGGTGAGTTTAACGGGAAGAGGGGAGTTGTATGAATCCCTCCAGGAGAGGCTTTTGGGAGGGGAGGTTCTCCTCTCTCCCCAGATGACACAGAAAGGAGTGAGTTACATGAGTTATGACTCCATGAGTGACAGAATGTTCCTTCCCTGACACGTCTCAAGATGTCTGTATGAAGAAGAGAGACCCGCTTTGTGAGTATACAAGTTGTTGGGCGCACCGTGTATGTGTGTGTGTGTTGGTAGAAATGAATATTTCTGTACCTATTATGTAAATTTTGCTGCAAATGACATGCAACGTGTGTGTGTGTGTGTGTGTGTGTGTGTGTGTGTGTGTGTGTGTGTGTGTGTGTGTGTGTGTGTGTGTGTGTGTGTGTGTGTGTGTGTGTGTGTGTGTGTGTGTGTGTGTCGTGTGTTTGTGTGTGTGTGTGTGTGTGTTGTTGTGTTTGTGTGTGTTGTGTGTGTGTGTGTGTGAGCGCATGCGTGCGTGATGCCATATGGTGTCTATGTTTAATGGTGCATGTGTGTGCGTCTAGGCTTGTGTGTATGTGTGCGTCCGTGCTTGTGCGTACAGGCTTGTGTGTGTGTGTGTGTGTGTGTGTGTGTGTGTGTGTGTGTGTGTGTGTGTGTGTGTGTGTGTGTGTGTGTGTGTGTGTGTGTGTGTGTGTGTGTGTGTGTGTGTGTGTGTGTGTGTGTGTGTGTGTGTGTGTGTGTGCTCCCTGATGAGCAGAGCTGACAGGTATCACTCATGCAGCAGGCTGGCCTCTCAATGAACCCCAGCTACTCCGCTCTCTCGTGGCCCTAACAGGCTCTCTCCAAGATGGATGCTTCTTTAAAAATCAGATTAATGATGGATACCGGCCTTATAGTGCCATTCATCACCAGGAATATTATTTAGGCTGAGCCGTGTAGGGCTGTAACTGGAGAGCCAGGACGAGGAGAGCTTGACGTAGACACTCACTGTGTGATGGATGGCACAGAGTGCTCTCTCCGAATGTTACTAGACACCAGCACACCACAGCAGTGGGCCATAATCAGATAGCCCACGGATGTTTATCCCCGCAACTACACTACCCAGATTGCCTTGCCTGGAGGGGGAGCTTTATGACAGGCGTAGTCTGTCATTATTGTCATCATCATTATTCTCAAAAAGTTTCATATGAAAGGAGAAACGGATTCTAAGATGCCCCGTTTCTAAGAAGGCCACACAAAAGCGGCCGCTTCTTAAAGCGACAGCGACCACAGTGCAGATTATAATATCCTCTGTTGGACCCGCTGATGATTGTCTGCTGCTTTCTTCTGCCCCTGAAGAGTTAATAAGTGTACAGTGGGAGGTCAAGCCAAGGCCAGCGGTTGTGAGTTCACTATTGCTGGTGCTGCAAAAAAGAGAGGGAAGAAAACAGGTTGTTTGTGCTTTTGTCCTCTCCTCGTACTCCTTAGCTCTCCTCCTCCTCACCTCCTCCTCCTACACACTGCTGTGATTTATGGTAGCCATCCATCTTCCAGGGTTGTGTCCATCACCTCCTCGTTGCTAGGCAATCATGGCAGCAGCTGTTTGTTGTGAGAGGGGTCGGGTTTGCCCCCCCCCCCCCCCCCCCCCCCCCCCCTCTCACAAACCACCATACCAGACACATATATACACACAGAGACAGAGACACACACACACACACACACACACACACAACCAAACTCTGTGTCTGGGTTGCAGAATCCAAACCAACACCCTACTCTTCAGACCCCAGGGGTTGCGAGTACACAAGTATTACAGTCTCTCTAGGATGACGGGCCCCTGCTGGGTTTAAGCAGAGGCCAGTGGACAAAGAGCAGTTAAAATACATGATCCATGATATTAAGGACAGCAGTGGGAGAGAGACAGAGAGAGAGAGACCGAGAGACCGAGAGGAGTGAGACCGAGAGACATTGACCATGAAAGAGAGACCGAGGGAGAGAGTAAGAAAGAGAGAGACCGAGAGACAGAGAGGGAGATATGCTAACAGCCAAACACTGTGTGTGATAGCAGGGAGGGAGATAGGTGGCTGGGTGTGTAAGACAGCTTGGTGTGCATGGTGGGACCAGAACACTGCCTTCCCATGGAAAGTGCCCTCGCCTCCCTCCCTCCCTCCCTCCCTCCCTGTCCCTGCCCTTGGCTTGGCACCTGTGTGTACGCTCCTTCTCCCTGTTTGTTCTCAGGTTGTGCCCCTCTCCTTTCTCTCTCCTTAGTTATTGTGGCCGTGCCAAGCGCCCAGAGCTTCCTCGGTCAGGAACGGGGGCTGTCTCGCTTGTTGTCCCGCTCGTCTGACAAGTGTTTAGGTAGGACGGCGCGAAGAGGAACCTTTTCATGGGATCTTTTTTGTTTTTTTTTGTTTTTTTTGGGTGGGGTTGGATTTCACGAGGGATAAACAAGTGACTGTCCGGGGCCCAGAGGTCTGTGTGTTCAGCTGGCTCTCTGAGGTCCTATTATAATACAGCACAGCAGCGCTAGCTCCGCGGCGGGGAAGGCTTTGTGAAGACGGCGTGTTTACATGCACACATGCGGTCTCATGTACCCGGTGTATATTTAGGTCCACCACCAACTCACCTACAGTGTGAACGATGTCTGTTTTTCTCATCCCTCTCAGCACACATCCTGCACTACAATCGGCGGACATAATGTATTCACAATGCCAACGGGGGGGGGGGGGGGGGGGGTGGTGTAACACATACACACACCAGGCTAGCAAGCAGCTTGTGTATTAGCTCTGGGTATAAAAGCCCGAAATCTGCCCCCCATCCTTCGATTTGTATTTTTAAAAAAATGGACTTGACGTCAGCTCTAGTTAATTCTTTAATGAGCAGTGATTACCTGTTACACAGTTCTGCGTGGGACTGGGAGCAAGAGGGCTGAAAGGATCAAAGAGAAACTAGAGCAATCCTGAATTTGATTGAGTGCATTAGTTTGACAATGTTATTTTTTCTTACAGAGGAAAAGCAGGTACTTCACTGATCTGCAAGTATTTTGACAGAATGAGGCTGTTGTCTGAATGAAATTATTCTAATCTATTTAAAGAGTTCTCAGCTGCTGGGGAACTTGAGAGGGAGTTGAGCTCGGCGCATTGTGAGGTTATTTATTTTTTTGATGCAGACTGAGGTGACTTCCTGGTCCGTAGTTGTTAGGGGGGCCGTATCCTGTCGGTGAGAGCCCCCCCCCCCCCCCCGCTGAGGGGCCTGTGTTGGTTTAAGGGCGTCAGGGCCCAGTTGAAGTACTGTACATGTCTGGAAAAAGAAGCCCGCGTCATGTTGTGACACATATTTTCTCTCCTTCTTCCTCAGCCCCTCGTCTCCCCCACTCCCTGATCTTTCAATCTCTCTCTCTCTCTCTCTCTCTCTCTCTCTCTCGCTCTCTCTCTCTCTCTCTCTCTCTCTCTCTCTCTCTCTCTCTCTCTCTCTCTCTCTCTCTCTCTCTCTCTCTCTTCTCTCTCTCTCTCTCTCTCTCTCTCTCCTCTCTCTCTCTCTCTCTATCTCTCTCTTCTCTCTCTATATATCATATATATATATATATATATCCTCTCATCTCTATATATATCTCTCTCTCTCTCTCTCTCTCTCTCTCTATCTCTCTCACTCTCAATCTCACTCTCGCTTTCTCAGACTTGAGAATAGTTCGGTTGACCCTTAGCCACCTGATCTTGTCACCTTTGTTCCACGGCTGAAGCTAGCTTCTTCAGTGATTAACATTTTTCTAGTACACATTAGTACACGGCCGTACACCCAAATTTATTATGTCCCTAAATTTGTTCTTCCAAGTTAAAGCAATATTTGTGAGGAGTGTTGTAAGGAGTGTTCAACAATAAAATGCCCAAAGCCTTTTCTCTTTCACGTTTAACGGGACCACCGTGACACACTGCTTCCTGCCTCTTGGCTGGGCTCACTGTGTTTACAGTACAGTCGTCTGGGCATATGCACACCAAGTTGTTAACAAGATGACTGCCATATCCTGCGTAGTCCATGATAGCCTCCAACACATTCACACATTCACTTGTGTAAACAACAACAACTTGTGTTTGTAACTGCGTAAACCAAAGCATGCATTTATATTATTTTATTTTACAGTGACGGTGTGGTGAGTCTGCCAACATACACTCCTTTCATCTCTCGGCTGAGCGCTAACTTCATTAATATTTAGTAGCAAGTACGGTATTGGCAGCTTTGAACGGTGGGGAAAATTCTCAGTGCATTTAGATGAGTGATTTGCACTACACTCAACAAATAAATTAATAGAAATGTAGATGGTACACTTGGTGCTATCAGAGGCAGTAGATTGTAAAATATGTTTATTGGATATGTTCAATATTATTACATTTCTATGCTTTGCCATAGCATCAAAAATAAAATATATTTTCTGAGCTGGGAATAAATGATGATCAAAACATATATATTATCAGTAAGGGTCCTTTCATCATATCTGCAACCTTATGAGTATGTCGTCATAAAATAACATTGAATAATCTTGGTTGAAATTGACTTAAAAAAACATTTTCAGGGACAATAAGGACATATTAAAATAAAATACTGATACAAATATTTCTCTTTTACCGTAGAAATGGTCATAGAATTGGGTGTAACAACACCTGGTTGAATTCCTCAACACCGAAATGCGTTTTCACAAGTTTAAACTGTGATTGATTATAAATATCCCAGCAACCCATTTTGCGGTATCGCTCTGCTCTGATTTCAACAACACTCTAAAGACAGATAAAGCTCAGCACGGCGTGAAAAAAAATGGAGGAAAACGCGAATGGGGGGGTGATCAGCGAGGCTCCTTATCTTAACAGGAAGTAGAGCACCTTCCTGCTTAATCGCCCTGCCCCGCCCCCAGCGCGTCTCTGTGTCTCCTGATGGTCACAGCAGAGCTGCCGCAGTGCTCTATCACAGGAGCTCTTCCTCTCGTCTGCGCCCCTTATGTTTATGAAAATGATCCTCAGTAGGAATGCCTTCTGCATGCCAAGATATCACTGTCTTTCTTCATCGCCTGCCTGCCTGCGTGCATGCGCGCACGCGCGCGTGTGTGTGTGTGTGTGTGTGTGTGTGTGTGTGTGTGTGTGTGTGTGTGTGTGTGTGTGTGTGTGTGTGTGTGTGTGTGTGTGTGTGTGTGTGTGTGTGTGTGTGTGTGTGTGTGTGTGTGTGTGTGTGTGTGTGTGTGTGTGTGTGTTGTGTGTGTGTGTGTGTGTGTGTGTGTGTGTGTGTGTGTGTGTGTGTGTGTGTGTGTGTGTGTGTGTGTGTGTGTGTGTGTGTGTGTGTGTGTGTGTGATGTGGAGTGGGATTCGGGTGTAGTGTTTGAATCCGCACACTTAAGTGGAATTTGTGTTAATGTGGTGTGTGTGAGTGTGTGTGTGTGTGTTTGTGTTTGTGGCAGTGTGTGTAGACTAACATGGTACACCCCACACACACACACACACACACACACACAAATGCATTTGCTTTCACAGCTCAGTATTCATTCATGGAACCTAATGATTCTTGTCTTTCCCCCACATGGCATTGTCACATTTTATCATTACAATACGCATTAATCTGACCGTACACGCGCGCACACACGCACACACAGACACACACGCACACACACACACACACACATACACACATACACACACACACACATACACACACACACACACACACACACACACACACACATCCGGCAAATGCATCCACTGGCCGTACAGTTTATGTCTGGATATTAGCGATGACTGCGTCTAGTGTTTTATTCCATTTTTGTTTTTTTCTGTCTCTGAATGAGCCTCTATGCTGCCATCACCTTTTATTAGCTTGATAAATCACCTCTGTTGTCAGTCAAGCCTGGGAGAATAATTGGATGTGGTTGTCGCCTTGTGTGATGGATTATCAGTCATTGGGGATTAAATTAACAGATAGTCCTCAGACATAATGGTTTTTGTTTTGCATTTTAAATTGCCTGGGAGCACCACTGCACTCTCCGGGTTTTTATAGGCAGTTCTCTAAGACCTCCCTTGCTATCTCAATCTCTCCTCCTCCACTTCCCTCTCTATCTCTCCCCCTCCCACACACACACACACACACACACACACACTCACCACACACCACTACACACACACACACACACACACACACACACACACACACACACACACACACACACACACACACACACACACACACACACACACACACACACAGGCTTTCGCCATTTCGCATCATCAGGCCTTAACAACAAATGAACAATAACCTATAGGGACGGTGCTATAAATGTACCAACAGGGACGAGAGAGAGAGAGAGAGAGAGAGAGAGAGAGAGAGAGAGAGAGAGAGAGAGAGAGAGAGAGAGAGAGAGAGAGAGAGAAGAGAGAGAGAGAGAGAGAGAGAGAGAGAGAGAGAGAGAGAGAGAGAGAGAGAGAGAGAGAGAGAGAGAGAGAGAGAGAGAGAGAGAGAGAGAGAGAGAGAGAGATCTTTGACGATTTAAAGAATAGTGATAGTGTGCAGTGAAATGGGATAAGCCCGGTAGTGACGACTTAAGGTGAAGTACTCGGTATGCCCGATCTCCTGATGAGAAGAGTAAAGTGGCCCATACAACCTTGGGAGGGGGGGGATGGGGGGGCAGGGGGGGGGGCGAGGGCTCAGCTGATTGGACGGGACGTCAGCGAACCAGCTGGTCAAGATGTTAACGCGCTGGCCGGCGCCTCCGCCTGACAGGACGCATCACGCTTTAGAGACGCCGTCGCCAAAAAACACAGAAAACTAGGAACACGGCAGACAGCAAAGAGGAAGGGCATTTAGAGAGGAGCAGGAGGAGGAGGGTGTGTGTTCTGTGATATACTTCAGCCCCCCCTTGCCTGTTTCTCCAAGCGTGAGCGATTCCCCCCCCCCCCCCTCGCTGTCCTACCCCGCCATCCACGTCCACATTATCATAATTGTGTCCGGGACATGAGGGTCCGGCGAAGTGATCATGTCATTTTATTTACACCCGGCTCGGCCCCCCTTCTTTTACAAACGACATGCCACGGACTGCCAAGCAGCGCTGGGGGCCCCGACGACATCTTTTGATCAGGGCTGTCGGGCCCCATCAGCGGAGAATGGCAGGTAATGGATACCCGGTGACAAACCAAATCTCCGGGAGGTCGGAGACCGGGGCCGCACCTGCCAGGTCTCCATTAGGCCTGGCCTCTCAGCGGGCCGGCCTGCTGACGCTGCCCCCGGGGCCCAAATCAGAGCAGCGCCAGGCGCGCCGCCGCCTGGAGATTGGCTGTTAGCACTGGAAATGGGAGCTATTTCAGCTATGACATTTCTGTTTAGACTGGATGATTGTGTGTGTGTCTGTGTGTGTGTGGCTATATGTGTGTGTGTGTGTGTGTGTGTGTGTGTGTGTGTGTGTGTGTGTGTGTGTGTGTGTGTGTGTGTGTGTGTGTGTGTGTGTGTGTGTGGTGTGTGTGTGTGTGGGGGGGGTGTGTGTGTGTGTGTGTGTGTGTGTGTGTGTGTGTGTGGTCGTGAGTGCGCCTGCATTTCTATGAGCGAAATTTATAGTTTGTTTGTTTGTTTGTTTGTGTGCGCGATTACATTTTGAACGGTGTGGGCCCACGTTCTAACACAAGCCGTCGACATGCACTCACACCTCACACTCCGGCTCTTGGCATTTTTTGTAAGAGCCCCACCTCCCAGGTTTAGGGAGCTGGGTTGTTCGTTTGATCCTCCTATAATGGGTTTTGGTTGTGTTCTACCATATAGAGGGGGAAGTGTCTGGAATGGAGAGGCGATGCCCCCCCCACTGTACACAAGGGGGTCCCGGTGAACCGTGTGGGTGGGCGGGTCGACGTGTGTGTGTGTGTGTGTGTGTGTGTGTGTGTGTGTGTGTGTGTGTGTGTGTGTGTGTGTGTGTGTGTGTGTGTGTGTGTGTGTGTGTGTGTGTGTGTGTGTGTGTGTGTGTGTGTGTGTGTGTGTGTGTGTGTGTGTGTGTGTGTGCAGGATCCCAGGGATGCGCCTGTCGAGCCGGGAGACTGTCACCGTTCAGAGGGTAGGGGGGGTTGTGGTTGAAGGGTGGTGGTGGTGGCTGGGGGGGGGGGGGGGCGGGGGTGGCACATTATCCTTCTGAGATGAGTCAGAACCAGGCATGGCCCAGCAGGACATTTTCACAGCTCACACACACAGTAGAACGTGTGTGAATAACACACACAATCACACAGAACACACAAGCACACACACACACACACACACACACACACACACACACACACACACACACACACACACACACACACACACACACACACACACACACACACACACACACACACACACACACACACAAGAACGCATGCTTGTCTTGAGGTGAGCTGTAGATTGCCCACATGCAAAGTGACAGGTTGCTTATGTGGTCAACCCCCCTCTCTGACCCCCCCCCCCACACACACACAACACACACACACACACACACACACACACACACACACACACACACACACACACACACAACACACACACACACACACACACACACACACACACACACACACACACACACACACACACACACACACACACACACACACACACACACACACACACACACACACACACACACGCACGTCACACACACCTTCTTATTCACTCAGTATATTTGTCCCAGTCTTTTAATCCCCCTTAACTCTGAACGATTCAATTCATTCATTCATTACTCTGTTTATGTTGACGCGACGGGGTGTGTTCAGTGCCTAAAGTGAAGTATTTACATGACATCAAGCACCAGTTTTGCAGCAGCTTTGAATGATACGAGCCATGGATATATTTCTGTTTGGCTGGGGGACATCTATCCAACATGTGAATATTTTGGTCTTCTATCCTTGTCTACTCTAAGTTGTCTGACATCTTCTCCTTTAAAAAAGTGACATCACATCACTGTGTGTGCATATGCAAGCGCGCGTGCCTGTATGTTTCTGTGTGTGTGTATTTATGTGTTTGCACGTGTGTGTGTGTGTGTGTGTGTGTGTGTGTGTGTGTGTGTGTGTGTGTGTGTGTGTGTGTGTGTGTGTGTGTGTGTGTGTGTGTGTGTGTGTGTGTGTGTGTGTGTGTGTGTTTGTGTGTGCTTGTGTGTGTGTGCTTGTGTGTGTGTGTGTTTGCGGGTGTGCACAGTGTGCACAGTGTGCAAACCCAGAGAAGAGGCTGATGAAGAAGCATCAGACATATTAACTGACAGATGGGGGTTGATCCAACTCATTTATTACCCCAGAGGAGAATGCCACAGCGAGATTGGGCTTCATTAATTTCAGATTTAGTTTTCATTTCAAGCTGTTGCGCCCTGAGATAAATAAAATGGCGCATTATGTTTTTGCCAAGATATTTCTTTTTTGTTTTCCTGCAATAGAAGGAGTGAAAGTAGAGAAGGCATAAGTTCCGTGTGGCTGGGGTAGTATATAAATACAGACTCGCCTGGAGGAAAATAACACCTCAATGGTTGATGAGGTGAAATGGGATGACTGTAATTTCTCAGCTCGGCTTTAAAGGCTCCCACACAGATGGCTCATTTGTCCCTTGGAGTCCTCAGGCACACATAGCAGGGAAACTTTTCTCCAGTTATTCTAACGTACTGTGTTCACCGCCTGCGATTGAACTCATCTCCTCCTTTTCTACTCTTTTGTCTCCCGTTTCTCCCTCGCAGCCTATTCTCCCGAGGATGGACCTGAGCCCGCTGCAGGTGACGAGGAGGGGAAGGCGGAGGGCCCGGTGCCGGCCCCCCGGGTCGACCCCCCTTTGACTGATGACTTGGTCGAACATGGCAGGGAGGCGACTAAAGAGCCGGGGTGTGACCGTGAATCAGTCGGGACCGCGGAGTACTCTGTTCCCGAGATGGACAGCGACTCGCACGTGAGCGAAGCCAGCGACCGTCTCTCAGACTTTGAAAGCCCCTCCGGTAAGGCCGAGAGCAGCCCGGTGGTGGCGTCCACCAATGGAGCGGTGCCGCTGTCGCTGCCTCCTGTGATCGGCGTGGACACTCTGGAGCAAATGAAGGCCATCTATTCAAGTTTCCTGACCAGCTCCCTGTGGTCACCCCTGAACTTTGTCCCCACGCCGACCCAGGCGCCGCCCACGGTTCCCGTGGAGAAGCAGTCTCGTAGCAACAGCACCAGTAGCAGCAGCAGTTGCAGCAGTAACAGCTATGATTGGCACCAAACCGCCATAGCCAAAACACTTCAGCAGAACACTCTGCAGAGCCGTATCCCAGCCCAGGGCTCTGAAGGCAGCCTGTTCAGCACAGTCCAACTGCACAGACAGAACCCCAGGCTGTTTGGTTCCATCTTCACCGGGGCCAGTAAGTTCCGCTGTAAGGGCTGCAGCGCTGCGTATGACACCCTGGTGGATCTGACGGTGCACATGAACGACACTGGCCACTACCGCGACGACAACCACGACCGGGCTGGGAACGGTTCAAAGCGTTGGTCCAAGCCCCGTAAGCGTTCCCTACTGGAAATGGAAGGCAAGGAGGACGCCCAGAAGGTCCTGAAGTGTATGTACTGCGGCCATTCGTTTGAATCCCTCCAGGACCTCAGTGTCCATATGATCAAGACCAAACACTACCAGAAAGTGCCTCTCAAGGAGCCCGTGGCCCCTTTGGCAGCCAAAATAATCTCCTCAAAGAAAAGGGGATACGTGGGGTTGGATCTCACTGCAGCCCCGCGGTCTAGAGAAGGAACCCCGAAAGGAAAGCACTCACAGGCAGATCACAGCGAATCAACGCAGAGGGCCTCCCCTTACACTAACACCAATAACCGCCACGGACACCAAAACGGTGCCAGCTATGCTTGGCAGTTTGAGTCTAACAAGGCCCAGATCCTCAAGTGCATGGAGTGTGGCAGCTCCCATAACACACTGCAAGAGCTGCGCTCACATATGATGGTGACCGGTCACTTCTTGAGGGTGACTAGCTCGGTTGGCAAGAGAGCGAAGCCTTTTGCAGAGTCCACCTCCCCTAGCCCAGCTAGAATTGCCACCCCAACAGAGGAAAGGGTGCAGTCAGTCCCGCTGGCACCTTCCACCTTTTCCCCTCCCCCACCCACGACTGCTGGCACTTCGCCTGCCACCTCCCCCCCTCCTCTCAAAGAGATCAAGAAGGAGGAGGTAGAAGAAGAGTGCACCACTGATGAGCCTCTGATAAATGAGAAAGAGTCAATTAGGGAGGAGAAGGATTTTGACGAAGAGAAAGAGGAAAAGTTTGACATCACTAAATATAATTATCTCACTGAGGAGGATCTCAAAGGAAGTCCCAAGGGGGGGTTAGACATCCTCAAGTCCCTAGAAAACACTGTTACAACTGCAATTAACAAGGCCCAGAGTGGTAACCCTAGCTGGGGAGGCTACCCTAGCATCCATGCAGCCTACCAGTTCCCCAATGCCCTTAAACTCCCCCATGTCAACACTGACAAAAGTACCCTGATGAAGTATATGTTCACCGGGGAAGGAACCTTCTCCTCCCTAGCGAAGAACCAGCCTCTAATTTCTCCACCCTCAACCCAGTCCTCCCCCCTCCCTAATAACAACTTCCAGGCCATGGAAGAGCTGGTTAAAAAGGTCAGCGAAAAAGTGGCCAAAGTGGAGCAGAGGGTGAGAAGGTCCTCCCCGAAGACAGAGCTGCGTCTCTCTCCCTGCAGCAGTGACACAGCAGAGTCCACAAAGGGAGTGGGAGCTGACTTGCCTCACGACTGGAGGTCCGTAACTCCAGCAAACAGTGAAAAGGGAAGCTACGACGACCGTGCCTCCCCGGCAACCGAACCCAAGCGGGACGCGACCGTGAGGTCTCCACCGGCACCTGCCCTGAACAGCAGCACTACTATTATCACTGGTCATCCTCCCCCAGAACAGCCGTTCGTCAACCCTCTAAGTGCACTTCAGTCTGTGATGAACATTCACTTGGGCAAGGCGGCCAAGCCCTCGCTGTCAAACCAAGATCCACTGAGCCTCCTCTCCAGGCTGAGCCAGAGCATGGCTGAAAGGGCTGCTGTGGCAGCTCCCCAAACCCAGCCCAAAAAGCCTGAATCCATTGTGGACCGTAGCATTTCCAAGCCCAGCGACGACCAACCAATGGATCTGACGAAAGGCAAAAATGACAGAAACAGCTCCCTGGGTTCCACCCCTCTGACCCCATGTTCAGCCGCCTCTTCCATCTCCCCATGCTCAATAGTAACCCCTGCTAAGCTAACAGTGGTGTCTCCTTACACATCCAGCAGCCCTCTACACGAGAACGCCTTGTCCGACATCTCCGACATGCTGAGAAACCTGACGCAGTCCCAAGATGTGGCTAAGCCACCGTCAAGGTCACGGATCCCGGACAGGGGTCCGGTCGTGGGCTCCACCGCAGAGGATGCGGAGGGGGCTCTGCACGGCCACAAGCGCAAAGGCCGACATTCCAACTGGAATCCCCAGCACCTGCTCCTCCTGCAGGCCCAGTTTGCGTCCAGCCTGAAACAGACCGCAGAGGGGAAGTACCTCATCAATGACCTAAGCCCACAGGAGAGGATGCATGTTTCCCGTTTCACAGGCCTATCGATGACTACTATCAGCCACTGGCTGGCTAATGTCAAATACCAGCTGAGAAGAACTGGCAGAACCAAGTTCCTGAAAAACCTGGATTCAGGGCAGCCGGTGTTCTACTGCGGCGACTGCGCCTCACAGATCCGTACCCCAGCAGCATATATATGTCATTTGGAGGCTCACTTGGGTTTTAGAATCAAAGACCTCGCCAAGATGTCCCCCAAACAGACTGTTAGGGACTCTCAGGCTCTGACGGAAAAACTCTTGCCCATGGAGTCTTTCATCCCTCCCCAATCACTGGATGACAGCAGTAGTAATGGGACAGTGTACCATTGCCAGCTCTGTATCCGTAAATTTGCCAGTAAGCACGCTATCAAGCTCCACCTCAGCAAGAGCCATGGGAAGTCC
The DNA here is from genome assembly GCA_900291075.1 of Melanogrammus aeglefinus. Classification (NCBI taxonomy): domain Eukaryota; kingdom Metazoa; phylum Chordata; class Actinopteri; order Gadiformes; family Gadidae; genus Melanogrammus; species Melanogrammus aeglefinus. The sequence continues at coordinate 76,230 of OLKM01001650.1, forward strand.
CCAGAGGACCATCTGCTATATGTGTGTGAGCTAGAGAAACACTAATTTACATTCAGCTTTCAAAGTACAAGACATATATGTAGAATAACTGGCAAGCAACACCCCCAACCCCCCACCACCACCCACCCACCCAACAGATTATTTGTATGAAAATGCACAACACCATGAACTATTTAGCACAAGGTGTTTATATCCATTGGCCTATTTCAACTTTTTCTTTCTCTACTTTCATTACACATTTCACATGTGTGTTGCATCATTTCAATGTATGGGTTAAGGATATATTCCGCCTGGAGGGCATTATATCACCAGTGGGGTTTTTTTATCTCCATTGCTTTGTACACCATTGGTAGGGGAAGACAAAAAGGACAAAAAACTTGACGATAATGGCGACTGTTTTGACTAGAAGGTTGACTAGTTTCTTGATATCGAGTAAACGTATTTATTTAAAAGATTTTGTGTATTTTTTTTATTTGCTGATAGTCTGCATGTAAAATCAAGGTTCACTGCAAATGTTTTTTTATATAGTCTTGTCCACATTATTAAATGTCCTTGGTATTTGAATTTAACATTTTGACACTTAAAAGAACATTCAAATGCCTGGGAAAGCTCTTAAGAAGGATCTGCCAGACAGCAAGATAATTTAATCACCTGTCTATATAGTTTACTTTGTATAGCATTTCATTTTCTTGTTGATTGTAAAGGCTGCCTCATTCTTTAACATTTAGTAAGGAGCAGTGTATCTGGGTCTCTGTAAAATGTACATACAGTATATAAGCTTACAACTTGCTGTTCAATTTATGCATACTTGTTATATTTCCTAATTTAAAAGGACTATGACTATCCACTGGTGCAGAGCCTTTGAAGAAGACAAAAATGACATTGTTTTGCACAATAGTTTTATAAATGTTATTTGATAAAATAGAATACAAATATGTTAATGCCTTGTGCTTCTATGATTAAATGGACTTAACTGCTGCATCAAGCTTCTGTGTTGTATTTTCTATTCATTAGTTAAAAGAATGTGCTCAGAGTACATATACTGTTGTTTGTGCTGTTTTTAGGAAGGTAGGCCAGACAGATTGTGAGTTTGCTGTTTTATCCAGAAAATAATAATTCAAGTGGCACATGCTCAGAGCAGATTGATTATCCTCCACTGGGTTTAAAATGATCTCAATGGCACATAACACAAGAATATATTTTTATGGATACCTTAAATATCTCTAGCTCTGGTGAAATAAATATCTCTAGCAATAGTTTGTTCTAAAATGAACAAACCATTGTTCTAATGCTGATCAAACTACATCTCCACCTCACCAGAAACCATAAAACATTAGGGAGGGAAAAACCCATACACCAAGCTCTTTTAAAACCTATTCCCCTCCCTCTTGTAAAGGTAAACCACGAAATCCTATGAAACCAACGGCAGGCATTTACATGCGTCGCAGTAATTAACCCCTAGATTATGTCTGCACCCGACAAACGCTGCTGACCCCGTGCAGTGTCGCCCGTACGTATATATTCTCTGTGATCTCCGTAATTGTTGGTGCATTGTTACCGCGGTAGCACGGTTCCCCGCTGCCTGTGTATGCCGTCTGGCAGGTGGTGTGTACTGCATGTAAACAGCCAGATGTTACTGAAACGAGCCACCAGAGAAAGAGGAGGAGGGAGGGAGGGAGGGAGGGAGGGAGGGAGGGAGGGTGGAGGCGGGAGGAGGAGGAGGCTGCTGCTGCAACAGCAGGTAGTGGGCTGATTACCACAGGGGGCTGGGATGCCACCAGGAGCCCTGGGCACAGACAGCAGCTTCGGATCCCACCTGGACTGCAAGGCTGTCCGATGGAAGAAATCAAAAAAAAAAAATGCAAATAAAAAAAACGAAGGCAAATCTTATACGAGCGCAATGAGACAAGCTGACTGAAACACGGACAGATGTTATTCGCTCCGTGCGGGCCTTTGAATCTTAACAGTGTGGCTGGCAGGTGACAAGGAGGCAGACTGCAGTTATAGCAGGGAACACAAATCAGTTCTACGTTCTACAGTTAACATGGAACAAATCTGTTCTGTGTTGAGACAAGAATTTAATATTAATGATCATTCAAAATGAATCAAAGAAGATGTTTTGAAACGGGGTCGTGCTGCTGGTGGTTTAGGCTCCTCCTAAACACATGCAAACACCCGTGCATGTACATGAAAAAGGCTATCGTATACATTTGTCTTATCTAAACACGCCCGGGGACACCATGTTCTTTGTGTTTAATGTTCCTTGGGCCAGCTTGTCATGACTGACTGACTGAGTGACTCGGGGGCTCTCAAGTTATCCGGGGGTTGCTATGGAAACGGCCATTTGCCCAGCGTCTAACCCTGCTCACTCACTCAGTGGAGGACAGCTCGAGAGCAGCGCACCCATTTACTCTCTTAAATCTCATCATCTCGCTTCAGTTCCTCCCACCCGGGAACAGATTAATTAACACACACACACACACACACACACACTGTGTCCTGACCCCGTCTTCTCACACAAACTCATTACCGCCAGAGACTCGCTCCCGGCCCTCCGTCGTTTAGGATACATTGGGGCAAACGCTTTTGCCAGAACCTAGCGATGACTCACGTGTGACAAGCAGAATAAAGCCTTTAACAAAGGGTGATAATTGAAAGACGTCCAGATTCGGACCGCTAGCCCATGATAATGCCCAGAACCTTTTTATATACCCCCCCCCCCCCCGCCCCTGAATGTCTGGAGTGTCCCTAGACCTCATTGAGTCCGGAGACATATATGCCCCTCTTTCTCCCTCAGAGCCGCCTTAACGGCCATTGAGAGGTTGTTGTTGTTTTCTTCTTCTTGTTCGTCTGCTGCTGCTGCTTGGCCCTGTCTTCTTCTTGTGTTGTGTGTTTGGAAGCAACGGTTTCCTAGTGATGGACCCCGGCAGAGGAGCCCGGCAGAGGGGGGGGGGGGGGGGGGGGGGAGGGGGGGTGTTAATGAGATGGTTGACACTTTGGGGGTTAATGAGGGGCTGTAGGGAGAGGCCTAAATGATTGGACTTCTGCTTGAATGAGCTTTATAGACACGGCCAGAGGAGAGCGAGAGCGGGAGCAGGAGAAGGAGGCTTGGAATACTGTCGCCAATTATTTAGAATGGAGGTTGGGGAGGGGGGGGGGGGGGGGGGGGGGGAGAAACGAAATAGGACTCCTCGAGATTGTTGTTTTTGCCGAGATAATAAAGAGGAGATTAGATCGGTCGTCCGTTGTTCTTGTGTCTCCAGCAAAAAATCCTCGAGAGCAAAGTGGAGCAGCGATACTCGGAACCACTCCTCAATCGAGGAGAAAAAAAACAGAACAAAGTCGGCCGAGCAAAGAGCAGGGGAAAGCAGGCGGACAGGACAAGAGGAGAGGGATAGGAGGAGAATAACCCCACCACCACCACCACCACCACCTTCTCCTCTACCCCTGCCTCCCTCTCGCCTCCCAATATCCCTACACCTCCCCCCCCCCCCCCACTTCCCCCATCAACTCATGTCACCCCTCTAATGAATATCAGTTAAATTGCTCCGTGGATCTGACGACTTTTGGATGTCAATGTGATTTGTGTGAGTGTGGCGGATGGAGCGGCCCGGACTAATGAAAGGCGAGCCGGGCCTGACAGAGTGATGAGCTTCAAGCCCATCAGAGCCATCACACACAGCGGTGGCTGACAGTGGCCCCACACACACACACACACACACACACACACACACACACACACACACACACACACACACACACACACACACACACACACACACACACACACACACACACACACACACACACACACACACACACACCCTCATGCACACACGCAGACATACACACACCCACACGGCCGAGCACAGACTGTGTTTAGAAAATGGCTGCCGCCGCTGCGCTACAGTGCTGTTTGATGTCCTGGGAAGACAATGATGAAGACCCTCATTCCAACCGACCCACCCACCACCACCTCCATCTTTATTGTGAGTAATATCGTTTTCTAAACATACAACCCCCTCTGGTACCTTGATGCTTTACTGTGTGCCAAACTAGCAGCAGTATTAATATGTGTTTCCCAACCAATAACCTGGTATTTTATTATCCGCAATATCTCTTTCAGGACTTTTGGTTGGACTAAAAAGTGAGGCGTTGTGTGCCTATAGGGTTTAGGAGACATTGTACTCAGCATTGTCTTGCGTTTGCATTCCTCCCTTTCAAAGATGACGTGATGTCTCCTGACAGATGCAAAGAATCCTCGCCGGCTGAACTGAGACCACGCTCCACCATCGGAACCCGTGCCCGCCGTCGCTCTCCGCCACTGGACAGGGGGGGAACCGGCTCGGGGAGAATCCAGCCATTGTCGTGGTTGTGTTGTTTGGATTCACTGTACGTGATTGTCATTTGTCAAAGTCCATTAACTTGAGCTGAAGGAGACGGCGTGAAACCTTTTCCTTCAGAAAAATACAGAGAAGGTTGAGTGTTGGGGACAGTCATGGGGGATTTGGGAAGGAGATTGAGAGGGAGTGAGAGGGAGTGAGAGAGAGAGAGAGAGAGAGAGAGAGAGAGAGAGAGAGAGAGAGAGAGAGAGAGAGAGAGAGAGAGAAGAGAGAGAGAAGAGAGAGAGAGAGAGAGAGAGAGAGAGAGAGAGAGAGAGAGAGAGAGAGAGAGAGAGAGAGAGAGAGAGAGAGAGAGAGAGAGAGAGAGAGAGAGAGAGACAGAGACAGAGACAGAGACAGAGACAGAGACAGAGAGAGACAGAGAGAGAGAGACAGAGAGAGAGAGACAGAGAGATAGGTATAAGAAGGCCTGATTCCCAAACACGATTTCACTAGTGTATAAAGGTTTTATGCCAGTGGGCTGCTGCAGCCTGAGATACCTGTCAGAAGCGTTTTGGTGTGATACCTGACAGATTTGCTAAAGACACTCGTCCCAGGGCATTACTCTATATATCGTTAGTTTAATGCACAATGACATGAGCAATTATGGTGGGGCTGGATGCTCAAATAGCATGTCAAAACCTGTGTATCAATCCATTAGATCCTGTCTCGCAGCACATTAAGTGGTACCTTTAGCTATCTGTTCGGCACGTAAAGTAAAATGCTGACGGAATCGGAAATCAGCCTGTGCCGCCACGCACTGCAGCTGTCCTCTGAAGGCATGAGGTTCTCTCTCTGGCGTTCTCTCTCTTTATTTCTGTCTCTCTCTCCCTCTCTTTGTCTGTTTTGCCCAAAAATGCACCCCTCCTCCTCTCTATATTTTCTTTTAGAAACGATTTCCTCCGGTATCTCTGTGTCTGTGACGGTGGCTGTCCTGGCTCATCCGTGGGCGCCTCAGAGCATGAGAGGTAAACATGAGCAATGCCTCCAGATAATGGCCTGCATTGTTTACTCAGGGCCCCGGAAACGCATTTACGCAAAAACTCTAAAATGCATTTAGGAGGAATCACTCACCCGGGGGTTGGCGGCGGGGGGAGAGGGTGGGGGGCTGTTGGCGTAGCCTTGGTGGTGACGTTGTTTCACCGGTTCTCTCACACGCAGGGAGGGAGTGTCACAACACACTCATAGATTACCCTATCACAGGCGATAAGAGCGTGTGATGTATGCTGTGTTCGGAGGAAATACATTGATACCCTCAGAATACACACCCGGAAAACACATGGGGTCCGAGCGGACACACACACTCTTTATGGTTTTCTTTCTTTCTTTATTTATTTTCTTTTTCTCTCCCCCCAGCTCGGTATCCACCTGCTTTGTCTGCCGTGTCAGTAGGGGGGCGGTGCTCCGTGATATAGTGGCGCCTGTCCCAACGACCTCTCCTGTCCTTGCGCTGAGAACACAGCGCCTGGGGGCGTTGGCATGGTGGTAGGAGGAGGTGTGTGTGTGTGTGTGTGTGTGTGTGTGTGTGTGTGTGTGTGTGTGTGTGTGTGTGTGTGTGTGTGTGTGTGTGTGTGTGTGTGTGTGTGTGTGTGTGTGTGTGTGTGTGTGTGTGTGTGTGTGCGACTGCCTGGCACATCTCCTGGCACCACGTGTGGCATCGCGTCCGTGCTCTGCCACCACTCGTGATGGATGTGGCTGTCGCTAGTGCCACCTTCATGAAATCACTTTTTGATTTGTTGTCATGTTTTTCCTTCTTCCTTCGTTTGCCCCCCCCCCCCCCCCCCCCCCCCCCAACCTCTTAGTTGGGTTTTTTATGGCTAATAACGGCCTCTGGTCAAGAGTGATTCAATTAACCTTCAATAAATCTGGGGCAATAGCACATCAGCGCAAGTTTGTTGGGTTTATTTATTTGTGTACATGTGTGTGTGTGTTTGTGTGTATATGTTATGGATGTGTTTTCGTGTTTTCTTTTGCGTTTGCCTGCATGTTGCTTTTCAAGGGTTGAAGGTGTGTGATTGACGCAGTAAAATTGGATGTCCATCTCTGGCTCCATCATATGAAAAACAGATGCCCATAGTTGATAGGATGCTAGGTACTAAATGTGTCATTTCGCAGAAAACACACATCAATAAGCAGTGATTATAAATCTGACAAAATGAATTTCATCTGTCATTTCACAAAGCCGCACACTAGAGTGCTCTGATCACGTTGCATTAGCGCAGAGCTGTTGAATGATTTCAAATCAAATTAAAATCCATTTAACTTTCCTTCTGTTTCACAACCACTTATTATTCCAGAAGAGCCCGAGTCTGGTCAAACAGAAAAGGCGTTTATTTTGTGTGTGGAAAACTCCAGGCGAGGTTAATTTCCCTCTGACTTCAGCGGTAGCAGATGGCTAGGCTAATGTCAGGCACAAAGCCCAAATCCCGCACAATTTACTTTCAACATGGATGCAACAATTTCCAATTAAACAATCCCAGTCTATATAGTGGAGGAAGACTAAGACTAATTGGAGCTAATTAGTCCCTTTCCTGAAATATGTACTGGCTCCCACGTCCTCCATGTCAAAGGCCTTGGCACACGAGTCCAGGAGAAAGGAAAGACAAACTCAGGACATCTGCTTCCTCTGCCTCGCCGAGACAGCCTCTCGACACGGCAGACATTTTGACAGAGGTTGTCAGGGCGATCTGACAAGACAAGCCTCATGTTTTATCAAAGCTGTACGGAAAATGTGCCGCCGCAGACGCCGCCGTCGCTCTCGCTCGCGTCTTCCGTATGTCAGTCTGTCTGTCTTCTCCCGGCGCCCGCCGAGCCAAGGTGTCAGCCCGGGATCGCCCGGGAAAAGCAGAGGGGGCGAGGGAGAGAGATGAAGAGAGAGAGAGAGAGAGAGAGAGAGAGAGAGAGAGAGAGAGAGAGAGAGAGAGAGAGAGAGAGAGAGAGAGAGAGAGAGAGAGAGAGAAGAGAGAGAGAGAGAGAGAGAGAGAGAGAGAGAGAGAGAGAGAGACATATATAAACAGACAGACAGACAGACAGTTAGACATACATAAAGACAGTGAGTGAGAAAGACATAAACACGGCTTAAAGAGAGGCAGACAGACAGATATATAGACAGTGAGTGAGAAAGACAGAGACGGGGATAAGGAGATGGACAGACAGACTGACAGACAGATAAACAGTGAGTGAGAAAGACAGAGACAGGGGATAAAGAGACAGATAGACAGACAGATAGGAATACTGTGAGTGAAAAAGATGGATCAAGACGGAAAGGGAGGATAAAGAGAGAGCAAGAGAGAGCGAGAAAGACAACAGGCATGGAATGAAAGAGACACAGAAGGAGAGACAGGGGCTGAGAGAGAGGGAGGGCAGTGATGCAGAGAGAGAGAGAGAGAGAGAGAGAGAGAGAGAGAGAGAGAGAGAGAGAGAGAGAGAGAGAGAGAGAGAGAGAGAGAGAGAGAGAGAGAGAGAGAGAGAGAGAGAGAGAGAGGAGAGAGAAGGAGAGAGAGAGAGAGAGAGAGAGAGAGAGAGAGAGAGAGAGAGAGAGAGAGAGAGACGGAGACGGAAGAAGAGAGAGAGACACACAGGGAGAGGGTGAGGGGGAGAGATAGGGAGGGAGAGAGACACACAGGGAGAGAGAGAGGGACACACGCACATACACACAGGGGGGGGGGGAAGACACAAACAAACACAAACAGGAGGAGAGAAAGAGGGAGGGGAGAGAGAGAGAGAGAGAGAGAGAGAGAGAGAGAGAGAGAGAGAGAGAGAGAGAGAGAGAGAGAGAGAGAGAGAGACACACACACACACACACACACACACACACACACACACACACACACACACACACACACACACACACACACACACACACACACACACACACACACACACACACACACACACACACACACACAGACAGGGAGAGAAACAGACCCACACAGTGAGAGAGGAGGTAGACCCGTGACCTCTTCGGCCGTGTGATGCGTCTGAAGCTGGCAGGGGACGCAATTGAGAGTGACACTCCTGGTTGGAGCTGCCAAGCTGCCTCTTCCTGTCCTCTTTATTCACACATAGCGGGAGCCTAAGCTGGACGTTTGAAGAGCATAGAACAGACATGTGTCTCCTCGTGCAGCCGTCCTCGCTAAATGTCATTATTGTGGTGGAGAACCGCTCAGTCAAAACCACAGAGGTCCGCATCACTGACAAAAAAAAGAAAATGGCCGGGATGTTTATTATAGGAATTACAGGATATTATGAGTTTTGCAATGATTGGGTTTTTCTTGGGTTTAACTGATGGATGCATGTAACTTCCTGTGGTCTCCAGGCGCCTGCTTCTCCCGTTTAGCCCCGGCTGTAGGGGGAGGGAATCCAACATGGCTTGTCACAATTTAATTA
>OLKM01001650.1:90000-95000 GCA_900291075.1 Melanogrammus aeglefinus
AATAAGAAAGAAAGTTGGAGCACGCTAGAGGGATGTCGGGCCGAGAGCCCCTTTTAACAAGACGCCGACCAGACGAGCAGCGAGACTCTGCATGAAGCAGAGTGCCCCCCCCAATCCCCACCCCCCACTATGCCCCCCCACCCACCACCCCAACCCACCGCGTAATGATGAGTGATGGTCCAGCCGGCTGACTCCAGGGGACATCCTCCATGTAATTCTCTTAGTGTAGCATAATGTCATTTGTCCCACCAATAGACGTATGACCCCACAGCGGCCGGTGTCACCCAGAGTTCAGGACCCAGGAGTTCACCGGAAGGATACCGCCGCCGATTTAGACTCCCGTGTGTGTAGTATAGCATAGTATGAACCTCCACGCACACACACACACACACACACACACACACACACACACACACACACACACACACACATACAAACACATACATGCACAAACACGGACACACGCCCTCATAGATATTCATACAGACACGTTTGTACCAGAGTAAACAGGGACCAACACAGATACACACAGACCCACACACACAGCAACTACACATCTACATAAAGATCAAGATCAAACCACACACACCACAATCCCGCCCCACCCGTTGAAACACATAGGAACCCCTGATTCCATACGCTTAACCACCACAGTGCATGAAGCCTGTAAGGCGTTTGCTGACTAACGGCTGCACTTTACGCGGCCGGGACACGACGTGAGCGGCGCCTTATCAGTGATGAGTTTTCACACCACACCCCGCCCACCGTGACAGCCAGCCTGCGACAGCTTCCTCTGCTCCTATCTGCCCTCTGCAGCCCCCTTGCTCCTCCTGGGCTGGTCGGGAGTGAGTGGCAGGTGCGTGTAAACGCCGGCGCCAATATGTCACAGGCACCAATCTGCAGTCCCCGGAGATGGTGGGCTGGGAGTTCAGCCTGGGTATCACATCGGGAGAGAGGGGGGGAAGCGAGAGAGAAAACAATTTCTGCTGCCAATAATCCCGCAACAACAGATGAGAAATGTTTTAATATTTGCCCGTCCGCCGCGGCTCGCGGGCTGCTGGCCGTGACAGTGATGGAGGAAATGTCAGCGCTGCTGCAACCTTAAATGCCACTCTTTGTCTCCGCCTGTTTCTTTTCATTGATCTCCGTCACGGAGCCCGGGAATCAATAAGGTCCACCAAAGAGTGTGCTGTCTGAGGAGCCATCTCCAATCTCTCAATCCGCTCAAGGAGAAATCATGTCAGTGTTTACGACATGGTTTCTGTCCCTAATTAGGCAGAGCCCCCCCCCCCCCCCCCCAATGCACTCTCAGATCAGGGGGAAGAAAGTACCATGGACAAAAATAGGGGACCTTTCGAACCATGAGCTGTAGGTGCTACGTACTATTTAGTATTTTAGCATTTCGATCCTTTTATCCTCAACCGCTTACTATGTTGTTGTTCTTTTGTGTAGATACATTAATTAGCAAGTGTGTGCAAGGCATGTTGCTCAAGGATTACCCAAAGGCAACCTTGGATATGGGGTTCAAACTCAGAACCCAGTGGGCTGGGTGGCAGCACCAGAAACCACTAGACCGGTACGGCTACACTAACTCCCAGAGCTAGGAAATTATGCGGTGTTCTGTTTATACACGGTGGAATATCTTCCCATTACCGCAACAAGTTGCCCCGGGAAAACAGCGACAATAAAAACCACATCACACCATAACACCGACATAATAACCAACATAATAACTATACTTGCTTTCCCCACTCTCAGCCTTCTTCATAACTCTGCAGATGCCTCATCACTGGGTAAACTGACCCAAACGTGCACTTTGCTTCTGGATTGGAGAGGTGGATGTGGCAGGGGGGAGCGTGGATTTGGCGGGGGGGAGGGTGGATGTGGCGGGGGGAGGGTGGATGTGGCGGGGGGGAGGGTGGATGTGGGCAGCTCTATGGGTCAGCATCATCCAGATATGAGACTACACCGCTCCTCAACTGTGCTACCGCCCTGGCTTTTAAACCCATGACAGCAGAGGCGCAGTATTTATTACGTTAATTGAATAGTCTGCGTACGTACAAGAGGGGGGGAAACGTGATGCATTTTTAAACAAAATGAAACTACCGGCAAAGTGGAACGACTCGCAGCACATTTCATGTAAAGCGCCCGCATTCCTTAAAAAGTCCCATACATATTTCATCAGGTGAGCGGGAGCCTGAGAACGGCGTCGGCCAACACGAGGTCCATTAAGCAGAATGCCGGATTCAGAGGACCGGTCACTAGGGGGGAAGTCTGCACCACGGAGAGAGTGATGATGTAATAAAATGCATGGCTTATTTTAACACGTAGACGGGGCGGACAATTAAAGGTGTGTTCTCTCCAGAAAACCTCTTCCCCTCCCAAGGGTGGGAGTGGGGAGGTGGTTGGGGAGGGGTACAGAACCTATGCTGCCCTTCTAGAAGCGTCAGACGTTGGGAACACGTCAAGGCCCTGGGGGGGGGGGGGGGGGGGGGGGATTCAAGGGTGAAAACAACGGCTTTGTTTTCTATACGCACACGTAGTCGGACATAAATATTCTGAATGTGTCCGCTTGAAATTGAAAACACAATATGGGGTACGTGCCACACACACACACACACACACACACACACACACACACACACACACACACACACACACACACACACAGATGCATACACACACACACGCACACATTAGTGTTTATAGGCACTCCATCAGGAGCGCACAAACACACTGGAAATGAGTGTGACCATGCAGTGCGACAATAGATGCACCGCATATACATAGGAACAGACAGCCTATATCTTGCCAGTCATGTTTCATGCTGAAAGGAAACAGATGCACAATGCCTGGAAGAAGCAAAATCTATACGTGCTGCGGGCAGCCAGGAGGTAATGTTTAGAGAAAACATGCCTTTTATAGAGACATATCCTTAACTCTGACAATTTGCATGATGTCCCTATAGGGCCTGAGACAGCTCGATCAATATTTATGAACATGACCAGCTGTGTCCTAAAGCCAGAGATCTGAGAACTCTGTCTGACCTGTGATATTATCCTGACAATTTACAAACAAACAAAATGTAAGCCTGGAGCTCGGCATAAACGCGTATCGACATAATGAGTTGGAGGTTTTATGCGAGATAACTTGTTTTGCCACTGCTGCCACTTTATAAGCAGATCTATCTCTCTGACTGTCCTTCAGTCTGTCTGCATGTCTGTGTATCCCTCTATCCCTCCGCATAGCCATCATTCTGTCTATCTATCCATCTATCATCCATCATCTATGTATCTGTCTGTCTGTCTGCCTGTCTGTCTGTCGTTCTGTTTGTCTGTCTGTCTGTCTGTCTGTCTGTCTGTCTGTCAATCTATCTAACTATCTAACTATCTATTCGTCTGTGTCTCTCTATCTGTATGTCCGTCTGTCCATGTCCTTCTATGTATGTATATTATATTATATATATAATATAATATAATATATATATATATATATATATATATATATATATATATATATATATATATATATAATATAATATAATATATATATATATATATATATATAATATTATATATTGATCGATATATCTATCCATTTATATGTCTCGCTATCCATCTGTTTATTTATCCATCTAGCTATCTACAGATTGAGCTTATCATCCATCTATCTGTATGCTTCTGTCTGTGCATGTACACACATTGTATTTAACAGGACTTTATTACATCAGGGCTTGCATCTCGTACGGATATACAAACAGGCCTGCAAATTCAAAACAATAATATCTCTCTCTCTCTCTCTCTCTCTCTCTCTCTCTCTCTCTCTCTCTCTCTCTCTCTCTCTCTCTCTCCTCTCTCTCTCTCTTCTCTCTCTCTCTCTCTCTCTCTCTCTCTCTCTCTCTCTCTATATATATATATATATATATATATACCACAACACACACACACACACACACACACACACACACACACACACACACACACACACACACACACACACACACACACACACACACACACACACACACACACATACACATACAGACACACACAGTTCAAGGCCTGATATTACACAACGAGCTAAGAAGCTAACAGTATGACACAGTCTGAACGTCTGCTGATGCATCCCCCCCCGCATACACAGCCACCTGAACCGCACCACTGCCCCGTGGCCTCCATTCCACACCACCATTGCCATTGGATGGATTTCTTTACAGATTCACATCGTCGATATTTTATATTTCCATTTATGGGTCTAGCTTTTATGATTTGATGGGAGCTAGCTTGCTAGCTAGTGTACAGCTAATGAAGATTAAAATGTAATTACTTTGTCATTTGTAAAAACGACTCTTCTGAGTTTTGCACTTTCATCTCTTGGAGTCAATGTACTTCGGTCCATACGGAGTTTACGGACGGTATTTAACAAATGTCCACAAATTGTAATATATTTTCGGCAGGAACATTTTTAATTTAACTTTAATTGATAAACAAACGTTTTAGTAAAGCCTGGAGAGTAAGTTACAATGCTCTGATCACTCAGACCAGTATTGTCCTGTAATAGGCCTATTTAAAGATTGTAATTCGTCTCACTATCACACAGTTACCCTTTTATTCCCTTGAGAGAGAGAGAGAGAGAGAGAGAGAGAGAGAGAGAGAGAGAGAGAGAGAGAGAGAGAGAGAGAGAGAGAGAGAGAGAGAGAGAGAGAGAGAGAGAGAGAGAGAGAGAGAGAGAGAGAGAGAGAGAGAGAGAGAGAGAGAGAGAGAGAGAGAGAGAGAGAGAGAGAGAGAGCTAGAAAGCACGAAGGGTGTAGATAAACAGAGGGTGAATGACGTGGTGGGTCTGTCTTCACCGCGTGGCTCACTGTTGCTGTAGCCATGAAGACTGCATGAGTGACCAATCCCAGAATGGCCCTGGACATGAAGTGACTCAAATCAACCATCAGTCATGCATGCGCGGGAGGTGACAGAGGTATTACACATAAGAAAGACGTCTTCCAACTG
>OLKM01001650.1:100000-105000 GCA_900291075.1 Melanogrammus aeglefinus
CAAGTGTATGGCACACTATCCAGAGACGTTGCGTATTTCCCCAATGAACCTCTTTCCAACACACACACACACACACACAAACATACTTACACACACTCTCCAATCGCAGCGTGTGTGACGAGTCCTCACCATCGCTCTATCTTCTTCATCCCTGACGCATGCTGCTCTGTCTCTTCTATTCTGTCCTCTAAGCCCCTGGTTCTGGGGGGAGGTTGGGGGTGGGGGGGGAGGGGGCACAGGTGTGTGTGAGAGCAAGGCCTCAGCCAGTTAGTTTCCTGGCACTGGGGCACTTTGGTACCACGCGAAGCCCACTCGGTCCTCACAGACACTCAGGATCCTCAGCGCGCCCGCAGTTCCACGTCCCCGCCGTAATCCCAGTGTTTTACTTGTCCCCTTGTAATTCTTTTTATATCTCTGCCTTATGTTCCTTGGCATCATTTCAATCCTTGCCTCGGGACGCAGGGGGGGGGTGGCGGCGGGCTGTGGCCGGGGCGTGCGTGTGCGTGCCTTGCTCCAGTTAATGCGTGTTATTTTCCGTGGAAGTGTGACTAAACTGGCATGTCTCAGTCGAGGGGGGTGAAAGAGCCGCCTCTGACTGACAGCTCGTGTCTGGATCTGGTGCTTGGGTGTCTGGCGCCGACTTGTCAAACATGCGTTCTTTCAAAGCTTCCCTCACTCTGCTGTCAGCCGCGGCCGCCGCCGTCGAGAGTGCCTTCACCGCTCTGACCTTATGTCTCCCAAATTACCGTGCATACCGTTACACCGCGTGGGTGTGTGTACGGGGGTACGGGTGTGTAATTATCGGTGAACTGGAATGTGTGTGTGTTTGTGTGTGTGTGTGTGCTTGCGTATGCATATGTGTGTCACTGGTCTGATTATTTATTTTAATGTCTGCATCGGTGAGTGCACAAAAGGCCTGTGTGTGTCTGTGAGTGTCTGTGTGTTTATCTCTATGTGTGTGGGTCTGTGTTTGTGTGATGCCTGTGTGTGTTACTGGGCTAATTGGTGTGTGTGTGTGTGTGTGTGTGTGTGTGTGTGTGTGTGTGTGTGTGTGTGTGTGTGTGTGTGTGTGTGTGTGTGTGTGTGTGTGTGTGTGTGTGTGTGTGTGTGTGTGTGTGTGTGTGTGTGTGTGTGTGTGTGTGTGTGTGTGTGTGTGTGTGCATTTGTGTGTGCGTGTGTTTGTGTGTATTTTTGGTGTGTGTGTTGTGTGTGTGTGTGTGTGTGTGTGTGGCCGTGTGTGTGTTTGTGACTGTGTATGTGTGTGTGTGTGTGTGTGTGTGTGTCTGTGTGTGTGTTTGTGTGTGTGACAGTGTATGTGGTGTGTGAGTGAGTGTGACTGTGTATGTGTGTGTGTGTGTGTGTGTGTGTGTGTGTGTGTGTGTGTGTGTGTGTGTGTGTGTGTGTGTGTGTGTGTGTGTGTGTGTGTGTGTGTGTGTGTGTGTGTGTGTGTGTGTGTGTGTGTGTGTGTGTGTGTGTGTGTTTGTGTGTGTGACAGTGTATGTGGTGTGTGTGTGTGTGAGTGAGTGTGACTGTGTATGTGTGTGGTGTGTGTGTGGGAGTGAGTGAGTGTGTGTGTGTGTGTGTGTGGAGGAGCATTTTATCAGGCAGAACCTCAAAAGTGTGTTTCTGGCACACCATTAACTCCTTGGAGTATAAAAAACATTCAACATTTCCCTGGCATTCATTTGTAGAGAAGCAGTGCCGCTGATTAGTGTGCATAATTTCCTTTAAAAAATCATATGAGAAAGAATTGGGAAAAAAACGAATTAATCATGTTTGGTGTGTTGATGTATAAAGTCTGCAATAAAAATATGTTCTGTCTGAGGTCTGGGACACCAACAGTCTTAAATATTGTTTTCGCAACTGTGCAAGCTAATTACCTTTAATTTTTCATCTGTGCTCCAAGGGTTGTAAGAGGCTGTGATTAGTGATTCATTACTTCTCATTACCTGGCCTGTCAAAGTGTTTCCTTTATTCACGCTGATTAGCAGTACATGACCCGCCTATTCCGATGAGGCTGAGAAAGACCTCAAGTAAGGTCTTTGGGTAGCCATTTATGGATCATCATCATCATAATAAACACTTTGATAATATTAATAATAATAATAATAATGAGTATAGTGAGCCCAGCAGGCCCTGAAGGAGAGTACGCTTGATAAAAGATGATTCATCGCAAGAGAAACCGAGCAAACCGAAGAAACGGCCAGAGATCGGAGAGAAACCGGAGAAACAGGGGAGAGGGACACGTTGAGATGGAGTTGAAAAGTGGAGCAGATCTGAAACAGCCAACGTGCGCATTGTCTTTGCATGCGACTGGCATACGTGGCTGGCTTATCAGCCAGAAGCCAACTGGCAAACAGCCAACCATCGCTCCTTGCTGGATCTCAATCCTGATTGTACTGAATCAACAACGCAAAACACCCACACCTTTCTACTTCCAATCTGAGCACTGTCTCTTCAGCGGATCCAGGAGGAGCGAGAGAGCCGCCTCAGGAAGGTGTAAGACGCACCATTGATCCCCAGATAAAGAGACCAGCGTGTCCCTCTTGACACACAAAGGTCAAGGTGGGAGACCAAGCGCGCTAAATGCTCATTTGACATTTCTCGTGTCTCGCATTACGGACATCGATCACATGCTGGACTAACAACAACAAAAAATAGTTTTTTCCCGGCTGCCTCCCCCTGGCTTACACACCCTAGAAACGCTTGGCGTCTTGAATATAATTGGTACGGGACCGTCGGGGTCACGCAGGGACTGTCTAGTGTTCCTCCCCTACTGTCTTACTCCAAAGCAGGCGTGTTACCCTCATGACACCTTCGCCAGGATGCCGAGCAGCCCTTTGCAGACACCGCCAAAAGCCTCCCTCTGCGTGACATTGGCCACGTACAAGGGACGTCAAGCGGAACATTCGTCACAATTAGGAGTCATTAACACAAACTTCTCCACCTTGAATTAATGGGAGCTGCTCTAAGGAAGAACTGTGCTTAATTAGCGGAAATGGAAATGATCCCTGAATCCAGAGGATTCATAAAAAAAATTCAAAAGGTGGGAATAAAAAATCAAGAGCCTGCACTTTGTGAAAAACTTCTCAACGCAGTGCCCTTGGTCATGGCAGAGAAGCCTGGTATCGGTCAGGTCTGCCCTGTCCTGTCTGAGTCGGGGACGAATTTATTGGCAGGTATGACAGGCTTCTGATTAGCTAGTCTGCTTGAGGCCGGGGCCCTGTCATATGTCAGGGGCAAAGATTGAGAACACGTGTGTGTGTGTGTGTGTGTGTGTGTGTGTGTGTGTGTGTGTGTGTGTGTGTGTGTGTGTGGTGTGTGTGTGTGTGTGTGTGTGTGTGTGTGTGTGTGTGTGTGTGTGTGTGTGTGTGTGTGTGTGTGTGTGCGTGGGTTGCATGCGTACCGCAAGGGCCTGCTACAAAGAGGCAGAGAGGAAATAAAAAAGGGGGAAATAAGGCAGAAGGCAGTGGGGTATGGATGCAATGCCGTTACCGGGGAAGGTATGGATGCATAGGACGCCCGGTGATAGAGCAGCAGATTGAGCGGCAGGCACGGGGGTCTCCAGCGGGGGGGTCCGCCGTGGGCCCCATGACAACCCGAGGACCGCTTGGAGATGAGGAATGTAACGCGGAAAAATCGGTGATGGGATGTGGGATTAAGAGGACCCAATGTCTCCGAGGAGTGAGAGAGAGGTAGGACAGAAAGGAGTGGAGATGGAGAGAGGGAGAGAGGGAGAGAGAGAGAGAGAGAGAGAGAGAGAGAGAGAGAGAGAGAGAGAGAGAGAGAGAGAGAGAGAGAGGAGAGAGAGAGAGAGAGGAGAGAGAGAGAGAGAGAGAGAGAGAGAGAGAGAGAGAGAGAGAGAGAGAGAGAGAGAGAGAGAGAGCAGTAAAGGTAAAGCGAAAAAAGCACGGTGAGCAGTAGATACAGAGGGAGATGGACAAAGAGAGAGTGAAAACAGAACTAAAAGAGATGTGTGGAAAGAGTGAGTGGGGTAAGAGATTAGAAAGGAGTGTGGAAAGAGAGAGAGAGAGAGATGAGAAGAGAGAGAGAGAAGAGAGAGAGAGAGAGAGAGAGAGAGAGAGAGGAGAGAGAGAGAGAGGAGAGATGAAAGCAGAGGAGGAGAGAGAGAGAGAGAGAGAGAGAGAGAGAGAGAGAGAGAGAGAGAGAGAGGAGGGAGGGAGAGGGAGGGAGGGAGAGGAGGGAGGGAGGGGAGAGAGGGAGAGAGGGGGAGGGAGGGAGGAGAGGGAGGGAGAGGGGAGAGAGAGGAGGAGAGAGGAGAGAGAGAGAGAGAGAGAGAGAGAGAGAGAGAGAGAGAGAGAGAGAGAGAGAGAGAGGGAGGACGGTGAGGGTACGTCAGACTGGCCAGGCAGGCGGGCGGGTGGGCAGGCAGACAGAGTGGGTGAGAGTGGGTGGGCTTTGACAGACACGGCTCACATAGGCTGACAGCCCCGTCAATAGCCCCAGGTTGGCTGTCCTGATTGACAGCTAGCAGGTGGCGCCTGAATGGAGTTGTCACGGCGACTGTCAGTCAGGCTCACATCGCCGTGGCTACAAAGCCCTGACTCCACAAGCACACAGCTGCCCAAGGTGATCTACGACTTGTACAGGAAGCATATTGGCACAGACCGGCACGTCGGCAGTGGAGCCCAGCCTGTGCTAAAATTACCACACGTGTGCCATGGCAGCACACAATAGCCAAGTCTTTTAAAAATAAAGACTTTAAAGCCTTCGTTCTTTTATAATATATTAGTGCACTGGGCGATTCGACTGTACACACGCACACATGGGTGCTTTCCCTTGAAAGAAACCAAAAAAGTCAATGCTTTACCGATGGCTTTGTACGGCCAATGAATCTCCTCAGTGTTTTTCCATTTCTCCTGGTTTCCCTTGCTTAATCGCGCATTGTTCCAGCACACACACAGGCAGCATGCTGCGTAGCAGTTAATGGGCGATAATGATATGTGAGAGAGGCTTTCTCCCTGGAGTGGAATCCACGA
>OLKM01001650.1:110000-112500 GCA_900291075.1 Melanogrammus aeglefinus
AGTGTGGTGGTTGGGGAAAAAAAGAAAAGAAAAAAATAAGCTGTGACCACCTGCTTTGTTTAGAGGACACTAAGCATACTCTCAATGTCAGTTTACCGTCGCCACTTCTCCAGTCAGATGTTCTTCTCGTCACGAGAGCCTGGAACAACGTTCTCCCTGGAGGGGAACGGAGGCAATTAAAGTACAAAACATAAGAGTTGAGGAGGATAACAGCAGGATGATTATACGACGACAAACTTCACTTGTACTCGAGCACTCCAGACACATCCGAGCACTGAGCAGAAAGGCTTGGGGAGTCATCAGGTTGACTTAGATGTTGTTCACGGGAAATGGTGGGGGTTTTGCTCTGCCTAGGCTCCTCTGATTAAAACCTGGAAGTCTTAGCTTTGCTTGATTCTTCCAAGAAAAACCACTAACACTTAGCATGAAGTATGCGCCGCATATGGGACTCAGATGTGGGTTGCCACCAGACCAACTTTAAACCCCGTTGCTTTGCGCGCCTTCATCCTGCAACGGAGTGAAAGGAATCACGCAGTTGAGTAATAGCCGCCAAAAAAACAAATGAATCGAAGAGGATGGATCTTTGCCATATTATAATAACCATCTGTACATCTGAATAGGACAACTGCATCTTTCTGGTTGAATCGTAAAAGGGAAGGAGCAGATGTTTGTTGATCTCTAATGGACTTGACAGGCACTTTCCCTGTCTTTCACGTGAGCATATTGGGTTTCCCAATAAGAGGGTTGGGGGGAAGGGGGGGGGGGATCAGAGGGAAAGGTGTATCGTGTTGCACTCATAATACATGCATATCAAAGACCCCAGCTGTTGATTCCCCACTCTGGGAGCCGACAGCATTATTAAATCTGCACTAGGAGAGCACTCCGCACATCGGGCTGTGTGTGTGTGTGTGTGTGTGTGTGTGTGTGTGTGTGTGTGTGTGTGTGTGTGTGTGTGTGTGTGTGTGTGTGTGTGTGTGTGTGTGTGTGTGTGTGTGTGTGTGTGTGTGTGTGTGTGTGTGTGTGTGTGTGTGTGTGTGTATGTACCTGTGTATGCGTGTGTGTGTATGCACCCGTGTATGCGTGTGTGTGTATGCGTGTGTATGCGTGTACGTGTGTGTGTGTGTGTGTGTGTGTGTGTGTGTGTGTGTGTGTGTGTGTGTGTGTGTGTGTGTGTGTGTGTGTGTGTGTGTGTGTGTGTGTGTGTGTGCGTATGAGTGCCGGTGCGTGGGTATGTGTGTGTGTGCGTGTGTGCGTGTGTTTGCATGTGTGTGTGTGTGTGTGTGTGTGTGTGTGTGTGTGTGTGTGTGTGTGTGTGTGTGTGTGTGTGTGTGTGTGTGTGTGTGTGTGTGTGTGTGTGTGTGTGTGTGTGTGTGTGAGTCTAAGGGGGCTGATGTGTAACCCGTCCAATAGGGAGATCCCATCATCAGTTAAAGTGTAGAGGGCTCATAAACGCATCGCACCTGCGACTTCTTTTCTCCTCGTTTGAGGGGTTTCGCGAGACGGTGCGGTGAAAACAGAACTTTGCTCTTGTTCTAAATCATCTCGATAATTGGTGGGATTTGTTTTGGGGTATCACATATCCAATGTAATGCCGTGTAATGTCATTGGCTCTGGCCTGCTGTCGATTTTTTCACATACGCAGCTGTTGGCTGCTGTCATGACAACCGACCATCAAACACTGGCTATCATATTTGACGCCTTGTTAATGTTATGTTAATGTGACTACATAACATCAATCCTAATTCATCTATGGTTGTGTTATATTCGGATGGTATGGCTGAACACATCCCGATAAGCCATTTAAGAAGGGCTATGGCGGATCACATTTCTCTCCACTGGGTGGCAGTATTCCCTTTAAAATGACAATGAAGCAGTGGAGATTACTTTTGGATGGATCTCTTGGTCATTGACATCTCACCTGCTGCCGCTTCCGTCTCCAGGATTCCTTCACCCACAGAGCTGAAGCCGTACCCATTAGTGGCCATGTTCTTTGACCCCCCGGGGCCTCGGAGGGCAGAGAGGAGGCTCCGGTGCTGTGGGAGCAAATGATCGGCCCCAGGGGTGAACTTCTCCAGGGACGCGATGGGGGACTGGGTCTGCTGCTCCCCGCCCCACAGAACCTCCCCTGGCTGGGGAGGCTGAGGGGCCGCGTGGGCCCCCTGGAGACCAGCCTTCCTCTGGCATTGCTCCTCGGGCTGCATGGCCCCGCTGTTCCTCAGCATCTTCCACTTTTCAGACTCTGCGTGTTCCCCTCCCCCGTCTGCCGCCCGGTCACGCCCGGGTCGCTCCAGCGCGGCCTCCTTGGCCGCCGGCACGAGGAGGTCGGTGTGGTAGGCGGGCATCACTGTCGGGCCCTCGGCGTAGCTCTGCAGCCGGGGCCCGCCGCCTGAAGGGAGTCCGTTACCGTGGACGAGAGGGCCGTCTGCGAAGCAGCCGCTGCTCTCCGGACGGACAGACAGATCCAAAGGCTCGTTCTGCTGACACTTGCCACGGACGCGTC
>OLKM01001651.1:0-10439 GCA_900291075.1 Melanogrammus aeglefinus
AGCTGACAAACTGTATCTACCACCTGAGCTAAATGTCCGCGAGGAATTGAATTGATTTGACAAAAAACGACAGTGGTTACCCCTTACGTGTTATTGGGATGTACGGGGGCAATGTAAAAAACAAACAGTGTTACCCCTTATGTTTTTTTTGATGTCGGGCAATAAAAAAAGACAAATAAAAAGTTGACAGTGTTTACCCCCTTTACGTTTTTAATTGATATCGGGCAATAAAAAATTTGACAGTGTTACCCCGTTATGTTTTTTGATTGATAAAAAACGACAGTGTTACCCCTTTAATGTTTTTGATTTTGATGACAGGCAATTAAAACGAGACAGGGTTATCGCGCGGATTTGATGACGGGCAATATGAAAAAACGACAAGTGGTTACCCCTTATGCTCGCTCCTCTCTCTCGATTGGGCGGGCAATGAAAAAACGGACAGTGTTTACCCCTTATGTTTTATTTTTGATATCGGGCAATAAAAAACGACAGTGTTACCCCTTACGTTTTGTTTGATAAAAAACGACAGGTTTACCCCTTACGACTTATCCGGGATGACGGGCAAGTAAAAAACAACAGTGTTTACCCCTTATGTTGTATATTGATTTTTCGGGCACTAAAAAACAATCATGTTACCCCGTGGTAGTTTTATTTCTGATGACGGGCAATAAAAACAACAGTGTTTACCCCTTATGTTTGTTATTTGTGGATGATCGTGTGGCAATAAAAAACGAGAGTGATTCTACCCCCTTATGTTTTGTTTGATGTTCGGGCAATTAAAAAAAGAACAGTTGGGTTCAAGGTAGTTAGGGTTAAGTATCATACTCGGGGACACACATTCGGCGGGTAGTCTGGTTACTCGACTAAGGCAACCTATTGGTTAGGGTGGACAACTGCTTACGCTCCTGAGCTAAGATCAATTTTAGTTGTCAAAAATGACGACAATTTACCCCTTATGTTTTATTTGATGACGGGCAATAAATAACGACAATGTTACCCCTTATGTTTTATTTGATATCGGGCAGACCATAAAAAACGACAGTGTTACCCCTTATGTTTTATTTGATATCGGGCAATAAAAAACGACAGTGTTACCCCTTACGTTTTGTTTGGTAAAAAACAACAGTGTTCCCCTTTATGTTGAATATTGATGAAAAACGAACAGTGGTTACCCTTATGTTTTAGTTGATGACCGGGCAATAAAAACACGACCCAGTGTGTTACCCCTTTATGTTTTGTGATTGATAAGAAACGACAGTGTTAACCCCTTATGTTTTTTTTGATGACAGGCCAATTAAAAAAAAGACATTGTTACCCCTTATGTTTTTATTTTTGATAAAAACGACGAGTGTTTACCCCCTTATGTTTTGTATGATAAAAAACGACCAGCGTTACCCCTTATATGTTTTTTTTGATGACGACCGAGTAAACAAAATACGACAGTGTTACCCCTTATGTTTTATTTGATAAATATTGACATTGTTTGACGACCGATAAAAATACGACAGTGTTACCTTTATGTTTTATTTGATGACGGGCGATTAAAAACAACAGTGTTACCCCTTATGTTTTATTTGATGTCGGACAATAAAAAAAGCTGGGGATACCGCCTTATGTGTTAATATTTGATGAGATGAGCAATAAAAAACAACAGTGTTAACCACTTTATGTTTTAATTGATTATCGGACAATAAAGAAAAAGCTGGGGATCGAACTAGCAACCTATGTGGTTTAGGTGGACAACTGTTCTACCTCCTGAGACTAAAGATCCAAAATAATTTAGTTTGATAAAAAACGACAGTGTTAGCCCCTTACGTTTTATTGGATGACGGGGCAATAAAAAACAACAGTGTTACCCCTCATGATGTTTTTTTTTGATGTCGGGCAATAAAAAAAGAAAAATAAAAAGCGACAGTGTTACCCCTTACGTTCTATTTGATATCGCGCAATAAAAAATGACAGTGTTACCCCTTATGTTTTGATTGATAAAAAACGACAGTGTTACCCCTTGTGTTTTATTTGATAAAAAACGACAGTGTTACCCCTTATGTTTTATTTGATGACAGGCAATTAAAAACGACAGTGTTACGTTTTATTTGATGACGGGCAATAAAAAACGACAGTGTTACCCCTTACGTTTTGTTTGATAAAAAACGACAGTGTTACCCCTTACGACTTATCCGATGACGGGCAATAAAAAACATCACTGTTACCCCTTACGTTTTATCTGATGACGGGCAATAAAAAACAACAGTGTTACCCCTTATGTTTTATTTGATGACGGGCAATAAAAAACGACAGTGTTACCCCTTATGTTTTATTTGATGTCGGGCAATAAAAAAAGACAGTTGGGTTCAGGGTAGTTAGGGTTAAGTATCATACTCAGGGACACACAGACACTCAGCTGGGAGAATCTGGGGATCGAACTAGCAACCTATCGGTTATGTGACAACTGCTCTACCTCCTGAGCTAAAGTTCAATTTTTAATTATCAAAAAACGACAACTTTACCCCTTACGTTTTATTGGATGACGGGCAATACAAGACGACAATGTTACCCCTTATGTCTTTTTTGAAAATCGGGCAATAAAAAGACAGATAAAAAGCGACAGTGTTACCCCTTATGTTTTAGTTGATGACGGGCAATAAAAAACGACAGTGTTACCCCCTTATGTTTTTGATTGATAAAAACGACAGTGTTACCCCTTATGTTTTTTTTG
Organism: Melanogrammus aeglefinus; assembly: GCA_900291075.1. Taxonomy (NCBI): domain Eukaryota; kingdom Metazoa; phylum Chordata; class Actinopteri; order Gadiformes; family Gadidae; genus Melanogrammus; species Melanogrammus aeglefinus. The sequence continues at coordinate 2,720 of OLKM01001651.1, forward strand.
TGTGACGGGCAATAAAAAAAGAAGACTGGTTAGTCCCCTTATGTTTTAATTTTAGATAAAAAACGACAGTGTTACGCCCTGTATGTTTTGTATGATAAAAAACGACAGCGGTTACCCCTTATGTTTTTTTTGATGACGACCGATAAAAATACGACAGTGTTACCCCTTATGTTTTATTTGATAAATATCGACATTTTTTGACGACCGATAAAAATACGACAGTGTCACCCTTATGTTTTATTTGATGACGGGCGATTAAAAACAACAGTGTTACCCCTTACGTTTTATTTGATGACGGGCAATAAAAAACGACAGTGTTACCCCTTATGTTTTATTTGATGACGGGCAATAAAAAACAACAGTGTTACCCCTTATGTTTTATTTGATATCGGACAATAAAAAATGACCGTGTTACCCCTTATGTTTTGATTGATAAAAAACGACAGTGTTACCCCTTATGTTTTATTTGATAAAAAACGACAGTGTTACCCCTTACGTTTTATCTGATGACGGGCAATAAAAAACAACAGTGTTACCCCTTATGTTTTTTTTGATGACGGGCAATAAAAAAAGACAGTGTTACCCCTTATGTTTTATTTGATATCGGGCAATAAAAAACGACAGTGTTACCCCTTACGTTCTGTTTGATAAAAAACGACAGTGTTACCCCTTACGCTTAATTTGATGACGGGCAATAAAAAACGACAGTGTTACCCCTTATGTTTTTATTGATGTCGGGCAATAAAAAAAGACAGATAAAAAGCGATGTTTTATTTGATAAATGACAACAGTTGGGTTCAGGGGCATACTCAGGGACACACAAACACTCAGCTAGGAGAAGCTGGGGATCGAACTAGCAACCTATTGGTTAGCTGACAACTGTTCTACCTCCTGAGCTAAAATCCAATTAATTATTTGACAAAAAACGACAGTTTTAGCCCTTACGTTTTATTGATGACGGGCCAATAAAAACAACAGTGTTACCCTCTTATGTTATTTTTTTTTGATGTCGGGCAATTAAAAAAGACAAAATAAAAAAGTGACAGTGTTAACCCTTACGTTTTATATTGAATATCGGGCAATTAAAAAATGACAGAGTGTTACCCTTATGTTTTGATTGATAAAAAACCACAGTGTTACCCCTTATGTTTTATTTGATGACAGGCAATTAAAAACGACAGTTTTATCCCTTACGTTTTATTTGATGACGGGCAATAAAAAACGACAGTGTTACCCCTTATGTTTTATCTGATGGCGGGCAATAAAAAACGACAGTGTTACCCCTTATGTTTTATTTGATATCGGGCAATAAAAAACGACAGTGTTACCCCTTACGTTTTGTTTGATAAAAAACGACAGTGTTACCCCTTACGACTTATCTGATGACGGGCAATAAAAAACAACAGTGTTACCCCTTATGTTTTATTTGATTTCGGGCACTAAAAAACAACACTGTTACCCCTTACGTTTTATCTGATGACGGGCAATAAAAAACAACAGTGTTACCCCTTATGTTTTATTTGATGACGGGCAATAAAAAACGAGCAGTGTTACCCCCTTATGTTTTTTTTGGATGTCGGGCAATAAAAAAAGACAGTTGGGTTCAAGGTAGTTAGGGTTAAGTATCATACTCAGGGACACACACTCAGCTGGGAGAAGCTGTGGATCGAACTAGCAACCTATTGGTTAGGTGACAACTGCTCTACCTCCTGAGCTAAAGATCAATTTTTAGTTGTCAAAAAACGACAATTTTACCCCTTACGTTTTATTGGATGACGGGCAATAAATAACGACAATGTTACCCCTTATGTCTTTTTTGATATCGGGCAATAAAAAGACATAAAAAGCGACAGTGTTACCCCTTACGTTTTATTTGATATCGGGCAATAAAAAATGACAGTGTTACCCCCTATGTTTTGATTGATAAAAAACGACAGTGTTACCCCTTATGTTTTGATTGATAAAAAACGACAGTGTTACCCCTTATGTTTTAGTTGATGACGGGCAATAAAAAACGACAGTGTTACCCCTTATGTTTTGATTGATAAAAAACGACAGTGTTACCCCTTATGTTTTTTTTGATGACAGGCAATAAAAAAAGACATTGTTACCCCTTATGTTTTATTTGATAAAAAACGACAGTGTTACCCCTTATGTTTTGTATGATAAAAAACGACAGCGTTACCCCTTATGTTTTTTTTGATGACGACCGATAAAAATACGACAGTGTTACCCTTATGTTTTATTTGATGACGGGCGATTAAAAACAACAGTGTTACCCCTCACGTTTTATTTGATGACGGGCAATAAAAAACGACAGTGTTACCCCTTATGTTTTATTTGATGACGGGCAATAAAAAACAACAGTGTTACCCCTTATGTTTTATTTGATATCGGGCAATAAAAAAAGACAGTGTTTACCCCTTATGTTTTATTTGATATCGGGCAATAAAAAACGACAGTGTTACCCCTTACGTTCTGTTTGATAAAAAACGACAGTGTTACCCCTTACGCTTAATTTGATGACGGGCAATAAAAAACGACAGTGTTACCCCTTATGTTTTTTTTGATGTCGGGCAATAAAAAAAGACAGATAAAAAGCGACGTTTTATTTGATAAATGACAGTTGGGTTCAGGGGCATACTCAGGGACACACAAACACTCAGCTAGGAGAAGCTGGGGATCGAACTAGCAATCTATTGGTTAGGTTACAACTGTTGTACCTCCTGAGCTAAAATCCAATTAATTATATGATAAAAAACGACAGTGTTACCCCTTACGTTTTATTGGATGACGGGCAATAAAAAACATCAGTGTTACCCCTTATGTTTTTTTTGATGTCGGGCAATAAAAAAAGACAAATAAAAAGCGACAGTGTTACCCCTTACGTTTTATTTGATATCGGGCAATAAAAAATGACAGTGTTACCCCTTAGTTTTTTTGATGAATGGGATAAAAAATGACAGTGTTACCCTTAATGTTTTATTGATTGAGAAAAAAACGACAGTGTTACCCCTTATGTTTTATTTGATGACAGGCAATTAAAAACGACAGTTTTATCCCTTACGTTTTATTTGATGACGGGCAATAAAAAACGACAGTGTTACCCCTTATGTTTTATTTGATGGCGGGCAATAAAACAACGACAGTGTTACCCCTTATGGTTTTATTTGATATCGGGCAATAAAAAACAGACAGTGTTACCCCTTACGAGTTTGGTTGATAAAAAGCGACAGTGTTACCACTTACGACTTAGTCCGATGACGGGCAAATAAAAAACAACAGTGTGTTACCCTTATGTACGTTTATTTGATTTTCGGGCACTAAAAACAACAACCACTGTTAACCGTCTTACGTTTTATCGTGAATGACTGGCAATAAAAAACAACAGTGTTACCCTTATGTCTTAATTTGATGAACGGGCAATAAAAAACGACAGTGTTACCCCTTATGTTTTTTTTGATGTGGTCATAAATGAGCGAAGAAAAAAACAGTTGGGTTCAGGTAGTTGGGGTTAAGTATCATACTCAGGGACACATCACTACACTCAGCTGGAGAAGCTGGGGATCGAACTAGCAACTCTATTGGTTTAGGTGACACTGTTGTACCTCCTGAGCTAAAATCAAAATTATTTTAAATGATAAAAAACGACAGTGTTACCCCTTACGTTTTATTGGATGACGGGCAATAGAAAACGACAATATTACCCCTTATGTCTTTTTTGATATCGCGCAATAAAAAGACAGATAAAAAGCGACAGTGTTACCCCTTATGTTTTTTTTGATGTCGGGCAATAAAAAAAGACAGTTGGGTTCAGGGTAGTTGGGGTTAAGTATCATACTCAGGGACACACACTCAGCTGGGAGAAGCTGGGGATCGAACTAGCAATCTATTGGTTAGGTGACAACTGTTGTACCTCCTGAGCTAAAATCAAATTATTTAAATGATAAAAAACGACAGTGTTACCCCTTACGTTTTATTGGATGACGGGCAATAGAAAACGACAATATTACCCCTTATGTCTTTTTTGATATCGCGCAATAAAAAGACAGATAAAAAGCGACAGTGTTACCCCTTATGTTTTAGTTGATGACGGGCAATAAAAAACGACAGTGTTACCCCTTACGTTTTGTTTGATAAAAAACTACAGTGTTACTCCTAATGTTTTTTTTGATGACGGGCAATAAAAAAAGACAGTGTTACCCCTTATGTTTTATTTGATAAAAAACGACAGTGTTACCCCTTATGTTTTATTTGATAAATATCGACATTGTTTGACGACTGATAAAAATACCACAGTGTTACCCCTTGTGTTTTATTTGATAAAAAACGACAGTGTTACCCCTTATGTTTTGTCTGATAAAAAACGACAGTGTTACCCCTTATGTTTTATTTGATAAAAAACGACAGTGTTGCCCCTTATGTTGTTTTTGATAAATATCGACATTGTTTGATTTGATAAAAAACGACAGTGTTACCCTTTGTGTTTTTTTTGATGACGACCGATAAAAATAAGACAGTGTTACCCCTTATGTTTTTATTTATAAATATCGCTAGTATTACCCCATTTTTTTCATATGATTAGAAATGACAGTGTTACCCCATATGTTTTATTTGATAAATATCGACATTTTTTGATTTGATAAAAAAACGACAGTGTTACCCTTTATGTTTTATTTGATAAAAAACGACAGTGTTACCCCTTATGTTTTTTTTTGATGGCGACCGTTAAAAATACGACAGTTTTACCCCTTATGTTTTATTTGATAAAAGACGACAGTGTTACCCCTTATGTTTTATTTGATGAAAAACGACAGTGTTACCCTTTATTATTTGTCTGATAAAAAACGACAGTGTTACCCCTTATGTTTTATTTGATAAAAAACGACAGTGTTGCCCCTTATGTTGTTTTTGATAAATATCGACATTGTTTGATTTGATAAAAAACGACAGTGTTACCCTTTGTGTTTTTTTTGATGACGACCGATAAAAATAAGACAGTTGTAAGACACCCTTATGTTTTTATTTATAAAATATCGCTAGTATTAACCCCATTTATTTTTCATATGATCGTAGAAATGACAGTGTTACCCCCATATGTTTTATTTGAATAATATCGACACATTTTTGATTTGATAAAAAAAACGACAGTGGTATACCCTTTATGTTTTTATTTGATAAAAGAAACGACAGTGTTACCCCTTATGTTTTTTTTTGATGGCGACCGTTAAAAATACGACAGTTTTACCCCTTATGTTTTATTTGATAAAAAACGACAGTGTTACCCCTTATGTTTTGTCTGATAAAAAACGACAGTGTTACCCCTTATGTTTTGTTTGATAAAAAGCGACAGTGTTACCCCTTACGACTTATCCGATGACGGGCAATAAAAAACAACAGTGTTACCCCTTACGTTTTATTTGATTTCGGGCACTAAAAAACAACACTGTTACCCCTTACGTTTTATCTGATGACGGGCAATAAAAAACAACAGTGTTACCCCTTATGTTTTATTTGATGACGGGCAATAAAAAACGACAGTGTTACCCCTTATGTTTTTTTTGATGTCGGGCAATAAAAAAAGACAGTTGGGTTCAGGGTAGTTGGGGTTAAGTATCATACTCAGGGACACACACTCAGCTGGGAGAAGCTGGGGATCGAACTAGCAATCTATTGGTTAGGTGACAACTGTTGTACCTCCTGAGCTAAAATCAAATTATTTAAATGATAAAAAACGACAGTGTTACCCCTTACGTTTTATTGGATGACGGGCAATAGAAAACGACAATATTACCCCTTATGTCTTTTTTGATATCGCGCAATAAAAAGACAGATAAAAAGCGACAGTGTTACCCCTTATGTCTTATTTGATGACGGGCAATAAAAAACGACAGTGTTACCCCTTATGTTTTTTTTGATGTCGGGCAATAAAAAAAGACAGTTGGGTTCAGGGTAGTTGGGGTTAAGTATCATACTCAGGGACACACACTCAGCTGGGAGAAGCTGGGGATCGAACTAGCAATCTATTGTTAGGTGACAACTGTTGTAGTACTTCTGAGCTAAGATCAAATTATTTAAATGATTAAAAAACGACAGTGTTACCCCTTACGTTTTATTGATGACCGGCAATAGAAAACGACATATTAACCCTTATGTCTTTTTTGATATCGCGCATAAAAAGACAGATATAAAAGCGACAGTGTTAACCGCCTTATCGTTTTTTTTTGATGTCGGGTCAATAAAAAAAAGACAGTTGGGTTCAGGGTAGTTGGGTGGTTAAGTTATCATACTCAGGGGACTACCACAACTCAGCTGGGAGTAAGCTGGGGGATCGAACTAGCATCTATTGGTTAGGTGACAACTGTTGTACCTCCTGAGCTAAATCAGATTATTTTAAATGATAAAAAGACGCAGTGTAACCCTTACGGTTTATGGATGACGGGCAATAGACAACGACAATATTACCCCTTATGTCTTTTTTTTTGATATCGCGCAATAAAAAGACAGATAAAAGCGACAGTGTTACCCTCTTATGTTTAGTATGACGGGCAATTAAAAAACGACAGTGTTAGCCCCTTACGTTTTGTTTGATAAAAAACTACAAGTGTTACTCTAAGTTTTTTTTTGATGACGGGCAAATACAAAAAAGACAGTGTTAACCCTTATGTTTTATTTGGATAAAAAAACGAACAGTGTTACCCCTTATGTTTTATTTTGGATAAATATCAACACATTTTGACGACTGATAAAATACCACAGTGTTACCCTTGTGTTTTATTTGATAACAAAACGACAGTGTTACCCTTTATGTTTTGTCTGATAAAAAACGATAAGTGTTACCCCTTATGTTTTATTTGATAAAAAAACGACAGTGTTTGCCCTTATGTTGTTTTTGATGAAATATCGACATTGTTTGGATTTGATAAAAAACGACAGTGTTACCACTTTTGTGTTTTTTTGATGACGACCGATAAAATAAGACAGTGTTACCGCCGCCTTATGTTTTTATTTATAAATATCGCTAGTATTACCCCCATTTTTTCATATGATTAGAAATGACAGTGTTACCTTCCATAATGTTTTTTTGATATAAATATGCGACATTTTTTGATTTGATATAAAAAAACGACAGTGTTAGCCGCTTAATGTTATGTTTTAAGAGATGAAAAAACGACAGTGTTACCCCTTATGTTTTTTTTTTGATGGCGGCGTTAAAGAATACCGACAGTTTTTATCCCTTTATGTTTTATTTGATATAAAAGACGACAGTGTAGCCCTTATGTTAATTTGATGAAAAAGACCACAGTGTACCCTTTATTATTTGTTTGATAAAACACGACAGTGTTCACCACCCTTATGTTTTATTTGATAAGAAAACGACAGTGTTGCCCCTTATGTTGTTTTTGATAAATATCGACATTGTTGATTTGATAAAACGACAGTGTTACCCTTGTTTGTGTTTTTTTTTGATGACGACCGAATAAAAATAAGACAGTGTTACGCTTATGTTTTACTTATAAATATCGCTAAGTATTACCTCATTTTTTTCATATGATGATTAGAAATGACAGTGTACCCCATATGTTTTATTTGATAAATATCGACATTTTTTGATTTGATAAAAAACGACAGTGTTACCCTTTATGTTTTATTTGAGAAAAAACGACAGTGTACCCCTTTGTTTTTTTTGATGGGCGACCGTTAAAAATAGCGACAGTTT
>OLKM01001651.1:17296-27296 GCA_900291075.1 Melanogrammus aeglefinus
TAGTTGTATTGATTAAATATGACATTGTTTATTTGATAATATTTGATAAAATGACGAGTGTTACCCTTATGTTTTTTTTTGATGGGCGACCGTTAAAATCGACAGTTTTACCCTTATGTCTTTATTTTGATAAAAAACGGACAGTGTTACCCCTTATGTTTTATTTGTGAAAAAGACGTAGGTACCCTTTATGTTTTATTTGATAAAAACGACAGTTTACCCCTTATGTTTTGTATGATATGATAAAAAACGACAGCGTTACCCCTTATGTTTTTTTTGATGACGACCGATAAAAATACGACAGTGTTACCCCTTATGTTTTATTTGATAAATATCGACATTGTTTGACGACCGATAAAAATACGACAGTGTTACCCCCTTATGTTTTTTTTCATAAATATCGCTGGTGTTACCCCATTGCTTTCATATGATAAGAAATGACAGTGTTACCCCATATATTTTATTTGATAAATATCGACATTTTTTGATTTGATAAAAAAACGACAGTGTTACCCTTTATGTTTCATTTGATAAAAAACGACAGTGTTACCCCTTACGTTTTTTTTTGATGGCGACCGTTAAAAATACAACAGTTTTACCCCTTATGTTTTATTTGATAAAAAATGACAGTGTTACCCTTTATGTTTTATTCAATAAAAAACGACAGTGTTACCCCTTATGTTTTGTATGATAAAAAATGACAGCGTTACCCCTTATGTTTTTTTTGATGACGACCGATAAAAATACGACAGTGTTACCCCTTATGTTTTATTTGATAAATATCGACATTGTTTGACGACCGATAAAAATACGACAGTGTTACCCTTATGCTTTATTTGATAAACTAACGACAGTGTTAAACCTTATGTTTATTTGATATAAATACCGACATTGTTTTTATTGATAAAAACGAACAGTGTTTACCCCTTATGTTTTGTCTCATAAATAATGACAGTGTTACCTTTATATTTTATATTTGATAAAAAACGACAGTGTTACCCCTTATGTTGTACTGTATTTGATAAAATATCGACATTGTTTGATTTGATAAAAACGACAGTGTTACCCCTTGTGTATTTTATTTGATAAAAAACGACAGTGTTATCCCTTGTGTTTTTTTGTGACTGACACTGAATAAAAGATACGACAGTGTTACCCTTATGTTTTTATTCATAAATATACGACAGTGTGTTACCCCTTATGTTTTATTTGATAAAAAAACGACAGTGTTACCCCTTATGTTTTATTTGATAAATAGACATTTTTTGATTGGACAAAAAAACGAGTCTTTCCCTTTGTTTTATCCAATAAAAAACGACAGTGTTACCCCTTATGTTTTGTCTGATAAAAAACGACAGGGTTACCCCTTGTTTTATTTGATAAAAAACGACAGTGTTACCCCTTATGTTTTTTTTGATGGCGACCGATAAAAATACGACAGTGTTACTCCTTATATTTTATTTGATAAAAAACGACAGTGTTAGCCCTTATGTTTTATTTGATAAAAAATGACAGTGTTACCCCATATGTTTCATATGATAAGAAATTACATTGTTACCCCTTATGTTTTTTTTTGATGACAGACGAATAAAAATCTTTATCACACTATGACGAAGAACTTTTTACATAACATACCATTAGTCTTAATGACATTTTACCAAATCAAATAGGCTATATATAATATTGTGGCGAGCAGTGCGGGAAGGACGAGACGGAGACCCAGATTTACACAGCGACGCAACTCTCGTACCCCCAACAATGAGAGCTGCCTTTATTTAACACACAGACAAAACACGACAGAAACACGCGCACAAGCTGACCAACGGAATGCAAATCTCGGGTAATGGTGGCGTGCCGGACAACACTACACACAACAAACAACACACAACCAATAAAGACCCTAACCTGTTAACCCACTTAACCAAACAACACAAACAAGTTAGCAAAAGGCAATAAAACCCCTTCCCAAAAATACATCGGGTTTCCCAGAATCCCCGGTGCGACCACCACAGGAGTCGCCACAATATCTAAAATACATTATTTCAATACGCCCAAATTACAACTAATATATCACTCTATAACGAAGTGCTTTGTGCCTAATATACCTTATTAGGCTTAATGACATTTAAGAAAACAAATATATAGATATATACAGTATATATAACAGATAAAATACATTCTTTGAATACGCCCCAAATTACAACTAATACATTTTTATTGATACTGATAGACCAACGATTTCATCATTTTCAGACCTACTTCAATATAAAAATAATATTTGCAATAAAGAGCTGTAGGAAGCTTTCGCCAGAAAACATGGCTTTCTGGTACTTCAACTGTCGCAAAAAAAACGTTAATAACATGCAAATTAACTGATTAAGGACCGCCCATAGACTTTGAGCGACCGAGCCAGCCAGCGACCACAGCGGCTGAAAGCAGCCAGACGAGCGACCAATGCGACGTACTACGACGCGACGCACACGTCGTTGCCGCACTCAGAGAGCTCGGCCTTCCTCCATTTCTGGGCTGTGTGTGTGTGTCTGTGTATGTGTGAGTGTGTTTGCGGGAGAGTTTGCGTCTGTGTCTGTCTGTGTGTATGTATGTTTGCTTGCGTGTGCGTGTGTGTGTGTGTGTGTGTCATCTTGCGGCCCACTGCTTTTTCTGAAAGTCACCAGTCAGACTAAGAACCAATTACACCCACACAAGGTTTGCACTGTGTGGGTGACTATTGTGTGTGTGTGTGTGTTGTGTGTGTGTGTGTGTGTGTGTGTGTGGTGTGTTGTGTGTGTGTGTGTGTGTGTGTGTGTGCGTGGTGTGTGTCTGTGTGTGTGTGTGTGTTCAACAAAAAAGCCCATTGACGTAAGAGGGTGTTTTTATTTTCCTATTACAAAATGTTAGAGAGGTTGTACTACTAGGGGTCAGTCTGCTAGTGTGGGCAAGTGTTGTTGATCAACAGAGGAAAGGGTGCTGAGTTTTAACACCCATGTCTGAAGAAAAACGGGCATGTCCCTTCAGTGAGAGAACCCTACTGGTCCTTCATGAAATGTATCTGAAGTATTCTTTACGACACTTTGAATGAAAAGTGTCTTGCTAAAGTACAGTCATAGTGTTGAGTGTACGTTCCAATAATTAATATACAACAATTTATTGTGAAACGGGTAAGTGTGTGTGTGTGTTGAGTGTGTGTGTGTTGTGTGTGTGTGTGTGTGTGTGTGTGTGTGTGTGTGTGTGTGTGTGTGTGTGTGTGTGTGTGTGTGTGTGTGTGTGTGTGTGTGTGTTTGTGCGTGTGTGTGTGTGTGTGAGCAACAGCAATGCTGCTGCACACGTAAAGTTGTGTGCTTAGAGTTAATAAAGTGTAACCATATTGGAACAGAATGTTCCAGAAGAACTTTGGCAGAACGGAACATTCCAGAACATAACAGAACACAGCATATAACATCGGAAAGATGGTCTGGGGGGCGTGGTGTCCAGCAGAGAGAATTTATGGTATATGTTGTCCTCCTGCAAACCGCAGATGAACGAAGCCACTCTCCCGACATTGTCAAACATTAAACACAAGGAAACCGGGAACCACCTTGTCTTTGTAATTATAATACAGGCTGTCTAAAAAAACAGGTTTGGTTGTGTGATGAAAGGAAGGCTATTGGCAGGTGCAACCAGAGCTCTGTTGATGTATTCCAAACTTTTCCCATGCCGTGACTCACCTGTGGAAGCCAAGGATACACCAAATATTTAGCACAGCACAATGAGCCCTACCTTCTCATTAGCATGCTAACAAAGTAATCATATATTTTTCTTGAATACAGGATTCCCCTTTTTTTGTGTCTGAAATATACTACAAATTAAATGAGACAGACAAGAAGTCCTGGCATACATAGCTTTGGTTATGTTTTGTGATATTTTGTTATTGTAATTATTGTGCCAGACCCACGACCAAATTGGTCCCCTGCTGCCAGCCACTTATGGACCCCGACCCACAGTTTGAAAACCACGACTCTAATGGATTCATAAACAGCTTTATGTGCGGTGGATGTGTTAAGACATGTCTACCGCACATAAAGTAGACAGGAAAAAGCACTGTGTACACATGTGGTGATGTTGCATAATAGCTGCTATTTAAACCTTCATTTTTTGTGTATTCTGTTGTGGCTTAAAAATGGAAAATCTAAGTCAGGGTTTAGACTATCTCCTGGCTCTGTTTGGCTGCTTGATGGTGGGACGTTTATCAAACATGAAAAAATCAATCAAACCGCTGGAGGTATTTTATAATAAATCATTCTAAAACCTGCATCATTAGAAAAAGTATAAAAAGTTTAAAGTGAAACAGTTGTCATGGTAACAGCTCTACTCTACTTGAACCTACTTATCGTTGGTTGTCAAGGAAGGGAAGTCGGTCCATATGTCAATCAAACTCATTCATGAAGTGACTTGTCATGTCATGTCGGCGAACCCGAGAGCGGTCTAACCGCCTCGTGGGTTTGATATGCGGGACATTGATGGATGGAGGTGGGCGTGGGGGAGGTGCAGGGTTGGGCTCGGGCGGGACACCGTGGTTTGGCAGCAGGCACCGAGGTTTGGATCTGGAACTTGTTCGTAAATATTGTGGCACTAAAACGCGAAGATGCTAGCAATCCGATACACGGACACAAACAAACTAAGATGCACGTGCGCACATACACACACAAGCACGCACGCACGCACACACACACACACACACACACACACACACACACACACACACACACACACACACACACACACACACACACACACACACACACACACACACACACACACACAAATACACAGGGCACAGACTAACCATGATGTGTCCTGTTTACACCCAAATTGAGAAAACAACCAAGTAGGCTAAATCTTAAACACTTTTCCTGTTTCCTCTCATGCGTCATATTGATGGTATTGAAAGGAAATTAACCCTTCTTCCCTGACCAATTCCTGTTGCGGCGAAAATGAAAGCAATATTAAGGTGACTATTTTGGAGCAGTAAAATTAATAGAACGGTTAACCATTTTTAAGTAAATTTCACGCAAATGTTTCTGTATGGACTTCTTCATGGCCCTTTCATCTCAATAGGCACGAACGAGAGCCCAGTTTTTAAACACAGTGACTCAGTATGCCCACTGAGCGGCGCTGTCGTCAAGGCGATGGCTCCTGATGAGGGGTCGTCTGGTTGCGATTTATCACATCAGTGAACTTTGCGCCGCAGGTGTAGGCCTATAATAAAATCCATATACCCTACTAACCAATTCACGAATTCAGTCTGTCTAAGTCAGAGTTTTCTGTCGAGATGTAGTCTACCACTCTCCACTAAGGCCAACCAGCAATATTGGTAAAAGGAATAGTTCAGGTCAGGTCCCTGTCTCCTGTTGAAGCGGACACAATTAAATTCATTGCTGGCTAGTAGTTTATTATGTTTGAGCAATCAAAATAATCTGTTATTCACGATAAAAATAAATATTTTCAGAAAACACCACTAGATGATACTAAATCAATGATAATGAACCCTGTGCAGAACATTTTTCTATAGATTAAAATGTATTTTAAAGTTGTTTAAAGTAATTTATAGATGAACAAAACAATTTAATTAGTAATTATCTGTTTTATATACAACTTTCATCATGATTGACTGCATTGTACAATTTCAATGTACATTTGATCGAATTTCAACTGCTCATGAGTATGCAACATAATGTAAATTGTAAAAGGCTACATGAGTGAGTGCACAGAATTTCATACTGTGTTATTCCACAGTACGTACGTCAAAGAGAAGATACATACTGCATATTTATAAATGCCTATACTTAAACATTATGCATTGTATCCACTAAAAACAAATTTAGATATGTGTTGTCCTTGTAACGCAGTACATCTACATTGGAGAAGCAGGACAGAAGTTAGATTAGTTTGCTTATAGTGACCTGTGTCTCAATACGAGACACAGGTCATTTTATTTTATACATGAAAAATACAGTTAAACTTGGTGAGTTTCATATAGGCCTATGTTGTGTTTCAATATGCTGGCAATCTTTTACATGAATACTATATTACAAAATATATTATGAGCTTAATTAACGGTATACTTTTAATCATATCGTTTAGTAGGCATACCAATCTTTAGACTTCGGCCCTTTACAAGGACAGACCTCAGTGGGCAGATTGTTGGCGCTTGACACTTCCTTACTGTACCGACAGCGATATATTGTTGTTTCTCCTTCTTCTGACAAATGTAGGCTACATGTTGAAAGTCGTTTTGGAAAAAAATAGGCTGCTCAATACCGTGAATGCAAATGTAAATGGTGCAGCATGATGCATGCCTGGCCGTCCGGACAGGGGCGTCCATGTGTCTGCCGTGTGAGTTTAAAGGTATGGGACAAACACACCGCGGTGTTATTCTTATTATATGTGTCCATTCTCCAGGCCGGAGGAGTCATAAAGCAGCGGTCCACGCACGGTCCACCCTGTCCAACTGTTTTGACGCGCGGTTTAGTCCCGCATTTAAACTGTTTCTTGTTCTTCCGTGATCCGCGTCTGCGGCCCCCCGCCGCAGTGATGTCCGGTCTGGACTCAGCCTCAGGCCACAGGGTTCAAGTCCTCAAAGTTTACATATACTTTGGGTCCATTTTGGTCATTCATCCATTAAGTCCAGTCAATCATCCCGTCCTCTTAATGCTTGGAATGTCAGCTTATGTGGACAGAGATAACACATGTTTGAGAATAAGTGGGTTGATTTTTTTTCGGCTCTGTTCGACTGTTTGTGAAACCAAACGTTTGTTACTTCCAAACCATCGTCGGGGAAACTGAAGAGAGGGACGCTCGACAGCTGGTGGTGACATCAAGTGGCCCTCTGAGCTACCGGCGTTTCTCCTTCCCGCCGCTCTTCCTCGGGTCGTGCCATTCCGGTTCTGTGTTTCTCTCCCACAATGCCTTGCGCCGGTTCTGTTGTATGGAGGTCTGTTTCTTGACTTGAGATGCTTTCACACTGAAAAGTTGCAAAATCCAAAGTTAGTGAAGTGTGTGTGTGTGTGTGTGTGTGTGTGTGTGTGTGTGTGTGTGTGTGTGTGTGTGTGTGTGTGTGTGTGTGTGTGTGTGTGTGTGTGTGTGTGTGTGTGTGTGTGTGTGTGCTTGCGTGCGTGTGTGTCATACACATGTATTTTTCAGTATGTTAAAAAATGCAATAACTTCCTTACTCTGAGGCGCATTCGATTGGCCGAGCAGTATCGAACACAGCCATCGTCATGGTGATCTGTACAGAGGCAGCGGTCCAGGTCTCTCCTGAGCCGAACAGAACCGTAGGAGACCACCTGACTGAAGGACAGAACCAGGACACCATCAGAACCACACACACACACTAGGAGACCACCTGACTGAAGGACAGAACCAGGACACCGTCAGAACCACACACTTGCTTGATAGGTAAATTACCCAAGATGCATTGTGAAGACCAGATTCTCTCCAAATCCCTTTGTTGTGTTAAATACTCATATACAATTAAAATACAATTTTTCAAATGAATATTTAAACCATTAAAGTGATTATTATAAACACCAACAATAGGGATTAAGAATCTGTCAATAGTTCCAAATTGTAGTAGCACCACCAATCAGAGGTCACATTATAAATTGTCTATATTTCCAGAAAACCCCCAAACAAGCATCAAATAAGTGGGCAATGTAATTAGGAATAAAGTATATGATACAGGCACATTTGAATCTGCTTATGACGCAGTTACCATCAATGATAAGATTTTAGTTACTTTAATATATACTGTTATGTTTTCTTATCAACTTTAATCAGCTGAAATTAAATAATTCCTCCATGGCGTCATTTCTGCGCTGTCAAGGAACCAGCTGGCCGATAGCCCTATTCAACCGTTCAACCGTTGTTTTGGACGTGTTGTGCACCGGTTTGAAACTCAAAAGGCATGGGTGTAAACGTTATTGAAAAATAATGCACTCCCTTGAGAAGGCAATGACCAATCAGAATCAGATATTCAACAATACTGTGGTATAATTACAAATAAATCCCTCAACACAATATATAAAACACCCACATTACAGATGTTACAACTCAAGGTCATATCTAATAAAACATACTTTAGAGAGCATATGTTTTGTGTTAGGTGGCCACTAGACTGCATAGCAGAACATCAGTGGGACATTACTGCCAGACCCCTCTAAACACAAAGAGTCACAAGGAAGCAGCAGACAGAGAATTACTTCCTCCTCCTGCCCTACTAGCGGTTCCACAGTCTCTGGTAATCTCCCTTCTGACGCTAACAGAGGCCGCGCTGAGACGGCCATGATGGCTCCCAGCCAGCCTTCCGCTGGGCTGCAGGTTAAAAGAGGGAGACACCACTGGGTTTGTGGGAAGTGTTTACCACCGTATCCCGGGTCCAACCGTTAGCAGATGTTCGTGGCGGAGGAGAAGCGTGCAAACCGAGAATAGGCCTCCACTCAGAGCTGCTGGGTAATATAAAAGTCAGTTGGCGGAAGGCATTTCAAGACTTTGGAATAAAGACGTTTCAGTCTTTAGACATAACATTTTCAATAATTCAAATTAGTTTAGATTGGTACATCGTTCTGTTGAGAGCCCGATTGCTTCTTTTGTTCTCATTTTGTGTTTTTCATCCTATTACAGACTTCTTTACATTTTCGTTCTTTACAGATTGTTCACAAACTATAGTCTGACTTAGTGTGTGCAACTTGAGGTCATGTGGAAAAAAAGCAAAACTAAAAAAGGCTATCCCTGTTTGAACAGGGAATCAGAATAGATAGCCTACGGTTGGGAACTCCTGCTAATAGACCACTGTCGTTTCTGGTCATGTGACGTTTAGGCTTACAAATTGGCGCTAATATAATTATATATTTTCAAAAGTTCCCCAAGCACTTTCACTTTCTAGCATTTTCCAGCAATCTAGCTTTATAATAATAATAATTTTGACTTTACAAAAGTGTGGAATTTCCTTTGAGTTGAAGTAAATGCAAAGCTTTATTTGCTGATAACTGAAATGTGTCACAAATGTGGGTCATAAATTAAGTCATTTGTCAGACTATCCCAGCCCGTGTTTTCCAAATGTTTTTGTAGTTGTTTTCAGCTTTGCTGTTTTCAGCTTTTCTCTGTCTATGTGGTCGCATGGGTTGCTGGCTTGTATCTGCTCAGAAAATAAAACAACTTCTGCTTGTAACAACGGCTACTGGCTCGGCAACAGCAGGCATCCGCCTGTCCACCTCAGATTGCTGGAGCAGCTAGTACGAGTTGAGAAACGGTTGGAAAATAGGATGATGTAGACTGTACCCTTGTCACTGAACTTTGGATCCTTTTGCAGCCTGAGCCAACCCATATCTGAGTTGTGCGTTGGCTGTAAACCATATCAGCTTATTTTTCGAGCAATGCGAACAGGTCACATTATAAATGTAATGAGATTTGGACTGCTTATTTGGCTCTATATCTGACCACTATCCAACAGAACAGACCAACGATTAGATGTTATACTAAATGATTGGAGTTAGAAGCTGAATGCCTGAGAGTTAGTACTTTGTAAGGCTTAGGCTTACTACCTGAGTGGGATATGTTAGGCTTAGGCTACCTGACAGGGATTTGTTAGGCTTAGGCTAACGACTGACAGTGACATAGACTAACTGCCTGACAGTGAGAGCTATGTTTAGCTGAAACTAACTTCCTGGCAGTTATTACAATAGGCCTAAGCTAATGCCTGACAGTAAGTACAATGTTTAGCTGAAACTAGATGGCTGACAGTGAAGCTAAATACAATTCTGAGAGAGAACTGCCCTGTGTGGGAGAGATGTTGGTAATGAGAGAGTGAAGGAGCAAGTGTGCAAGACTGTGAGAGAGGGAGAACAGACCTTGTCTTAATTAGTTCAGAGATGAGAGTATGTGAACCGCAGAGGGTTTGAGCTTGATTTCTTCGTGGTCTCGTTTGAGGGACTTTGTGTTGGGCAGTAAAAAAAAAGAAGTTATT
>OLKM01001651.1:32296-79796 GCA_900291075.1 Melanogrammus aeglefinus
GGTTTGACTTTCTTTTTTTTTGCATGTCGTGGGTCGCCTGGTAGTCGGCCCATAGGGGGTCGACTACCAGGCGACAGACCATGACAGACCACTGTCATGGTCTGTCGGTTCCCTTGGCTTGTTTTGGTGTGTTTTACTTTGGTATCTGTCTTGTTTCTCCCCATGTCCAGTCAGGTTTCCCTCCTGTGTGGTTACTGCTCCCTCCCCTAATGTGTTTCAGCTATTACTCGTTGCATGCCCTGTGTGTTTGGCATTTAAGCCCTTGTGAATAATAAAGAAATAAATAAAAGCAAACTATATTTGTTGCACTCTGAGCAAGTTTTAATTCGGAAAGCTAGACAACCGGATGGCACTCCCCTTTGTTCCTTGTCGGATCATTTTAGTTTGTGGTGAGTTGTGTCCTGTGTGTTACCTGTGTTCCTGGTGTTCCCTGTGTTACCCACGTCACCCCGTGTTCCTTGCCTTTTGCGTTAAATGATCATTTTATTGAACTGTATGCTATTGGGTCCTACCTTCCTGTCACCCGCTAACCGTGACACATAAGATTAAAACAGGGTACTGCACGGGGGGGGGGGGGGGTAGAAGTGAGAGGACAATGGGGTTCACATTGTTTGGACTACTTTAGCGTGGGAAGGATGAGAAAGTTGGTGCTATTTTACATATTAATGAAACCAAATGGTTTCATCAATCTGAGAGTAGGTCATTACTGTGAACATTGATTAGATCTAAGAAAGGTTGAGTTTTGAGCTGTTGTGCTAGCGTCCTCTATCATTCTGCTGTAATTTCCGGACACCCCCTTGGTCTGGGTTTACAAACCTGGACCTTGTTTATCCCGGCCCCAAGTGGAACATGGTGGAAACGGTGCGGTCACGGTGATCGTGTATCTGAGCTGGAAGGGTTTAGTTCTGTTGTTTCATCACAGAGATAGCATGAAACCTGCCACCTCAGCTCTGGCACTGACCACTTGTTTTGACTGGTGGACTGTGTGTGTGTATGTGCGCGTGTGTGTGTATCTGTGTGTTGGCTTGTGCTCCAGACTTTAACTCCAGACCGCTGTCTAGAATAATGCCCCGTCAAAGTTTTAATTTCTTGGCTTGTTATGAGAAGAAATGCTTGTTGCACGGCACCGCATCGGACAACATACAGGGGCAGACTGGCCCGCTGGCCCCTGATGGGTCCGTGTGCCTTGGCACACAGACCCAAGTACAAACTCCGGCCTTGGTTAAGTTAGAAAAACCCTTAGAAAACCAAGCAATCCCATAAGGCCTGGATTCCAGCATAACGGTGTGCACTTATCACAGGGAAAATTATTAAAATCCTGTTGTTGAATCACGATGGAAACAATTCCAGTAGATAACGTACTCTCAACACCATCGGGATGGGAAAACATTTCTCCAGCTGAAGCGCTACTACTATTGTATGTTGTTGCAATCAGAGGTTGATTTATTTCACATGAAAGAGTCACATTCTCACCACCGCCTTTAAAATAATACGGATGGATCTGATGGATTTGCGCTCCTCACCATAGCATCAGTACTAGTTGTCAATCTAAATGTAGGGAATGAAGTAGGAAACAAGGCTGGCACTCCAGACATAGGAGGCCTACGTTCCAGCTACACTGGGTGACCGCTTCACTTTTACAACTGCTTGAATTATAATAACATGTCCCTGGTTAAACACCTGCTAAAACACTGTGTGCTGGATGAGTGAGGGCTAGCTCATGATGTTTTGTGCAGTCTGCCAACGCTCTGGTTCTTTTGGAAATCAGCTCTTTGGTTATTGTCTTGTCTATCTTGCCTACAGCTCGGACATGCTGGGTTTCAAGTTCCATGACCTGCCTGATGCAAAAAGGCTAAGGACCGAGAAGGAAAGAGCGAGAGAGAGAGAGAGAGAGAATCCAAATGAGACGCATATGTAACCAAAGGGAGGGCAGGGTCCAACATTGAATGTATGGATTTGACAGCCCTTATTGTCCCATGAGGTGCAATAGGGTTTGCAAATGGATGATGAATGGAGAAGGAAACCGAGCGGGAGGGAAGTCTGACAGGGTGGAGCAGAAAGGCTGCTGAAAACGTCAAAAAGGTCAAAACCAAAGGTCTCAGGAGATGGGGAGCTCTAATAGTGGAGTAAGGAGCAGTGGAGGAGACTGAGAGACCTCGTGGAACAGTCCTTCCTCGTGTTCTCACCTCACAGGAGTTGAACACATTGGTATGTCCATTCTGGACCTGTGATGATCTCTCAACCCTTTGCTGATTGGTGTGTCAATTCTGGACCTGTGATGATCTCTCAACCCTTCACTGAGTGCTGCCCAGTGATCTTAAAGAGCCTCGCAGAGCTCAAACGAAGAGGACTATTAACGGGGATGCGTTGCTTCAGAGGTAGACCTTGGTGATCTGTGAACGGTCCCTGTTCATTATCTTTGGCCACTAATGCCGTTGAGGAAGTATCCTCGGCCAAGTCCGTCTACCGTGGGGTTTTACAGAGGATTGTTCCACAAGGCCTTGAGAACAGCCCCAAAAGTTATAGTATGGGGACGTTATCTATCTTTAAAACAATGCAACGGAGAGAGAAAATTGATTAATGTTGCTTTAGGGACCCTATGACAATATTCTGAATTGAAATTCTTTGGACATCCCCTTAAGGATTATTGATGTAAAGTTATACTTGGAGCCCGATTAGGTCTGGCCCTCCCATACAAAAAGATTTCTGTCTGGTCCAAGATAGACCAACCAATCAGAACCATTCATCTAATATGAGGCGCGATAAATACGACGGCTTCCGCTGATGTAGAATCGTCAAAGGCAGTATTAAACCAACTGAACGGTATATTATCATTAAAAGAAGATTTTTTTTTTTGCTATGATTGCTTGTAGGCCTGGAAAATTGCACCCCTTGGAAAATGAAAATTAACAGAGAGGTTCTAGACTGATTGTAATTTGTCGGGTAATGCCAGGCTACTCAATTCAGCCCCCCACCTCCCTAGTGACAATAAGGTCGCAGCGAAAAGGGCTCAACGAGGGTCTGTGGAAAAATGAACTTAAATTGTTCGGTGGCAGTTACCAATGACCATGTCAACTCCCATCACAATGACCTTGGGGTCGATAGGATTCTTGTTTTGGGTTTTAATCTTGTTAGGTTTTCTATTTTCTGATGCCTATTCCCATTCTCCACATGTGAAGTATAACATTGAAATCATTGTTTTTCTTGATATTCAAGTTATTCAAAGTTATGCAGCAAACACAGAAGAGTTTTGCATTATGCTTGCCAACACTGGACATGGTTCCCAACATCATCCAACAGCTTGGCAACTGTGTCCATATTTATGGATTTTCAGGCTGAGCTATCCGGAAGTTTGGAAATAAAGTCAACAACAATGGCGTCCTCCGCGTCGCATTCGAAAATAAGGGGTTTCTGAAATGCAATGGGTCACCTTTACAGCAGTTCAAGCCACAAAGTTCTGTAAAATCATGGCTTGCCAAGGGAAGAAGCTCTGCAGATGAAACGGCATGTGAAGCTCCTCATCATTCAAGCAAAGCTGACCCCAAGACCTGCTGGACCCTTTTTAAAGTAGGTTAATTGTCTTATAATATTTAGTCTGTACACAATCTTGTTTCTTTTTTTTAAATCAAGATTGACATTCAATATTTCTGTTAAAGCTACATTTTTTGTTTACTTATGTCTTTGGCTGTGAGTATTTGTCCACTCTGCTGACGTGTTACACTTGGGTACAATTGTTGACAAGTTATGGTTTATTCATTTACCATTTATAGATTACCTCACTGAATTCATTACCAAATTCTCAGCTAACTTATTGTCTACCTCTGATCCCTTTCAGCCTTTCCCTGCTAGCAAGGTAAGATGGGGATTAAACAGCAGCCCCAGAGCCTGAATTTAACCACAGAGCCAAGCATGTGAACATCTTATTTATTAAGTTTGTGCTTGCTGAATTTATGCTACTATCAAACAGACAATACAACCAATTATTTTTTTCTTTAGAATAGCAAATGAGATTAATCTCACAAAGCATTTTATATTTTGACTACATTGATTGCAAGCTGCATAGCTAACTACTCTAATTTTCTTTTTAGGGTTAGGGTTAGTCTTCTATCTGTGTCTGTCTCTGTTGTGTGTGTTCACAGGGAACATGGAGTGCCAGTTTGCCTCCTCTCATAGATGTGGAGCCTTGTTTTCATCGCTTCCACCAGAGTTCTACATTTTAGGCCTGAAGACTTCATTGCACCACACAAATCCTTGGTGTAATTGGCACAAAGCATGGTGATGCGGATTTGCTCACTAAAGCAAGTGTGCTCCAATAATTGGAATGGTTGTCTCTTTGATTAGTTGCTGTTGAGAGGAGGCGTGTTTTTGTAAAGTATATTTTCATTTTATCTTTTTAACACATGGATCTTAAAGCTGCAGCAAACAATTTTTGGTCACTTTGGGGCACACAAACAACCAAACATTACAGATGCACAGCCCTGTCATTATAACTACTGAAATTATTATGGCAGGCATGTTAGCTAACAATTGCTACTTACAGTATATATCCATGATATTCATATAATATCTGACATTTTATATTTACTTACCTTTCAGATCTGGACTGGTTTAGTTTACATCAATTCCTAGGATTTAAGGACATCCCAGCCTGAAGACTTCATTTCATTACACACTAAAGTGAGTGTACTCTAATAATATAAATGGTTGTCCCTTTGATTAAATAGTTTATGAAGCTCAGCATTACTGTTTACTTTTTTTTTTACTTGAGAATGTTACAATGGTTTATTGATTTGCACGCGTCACTTTTAAGTGAATAAGGGAGTACTTGCACTTATTTTTTTCCACTTCAAGCACTGTTTTGCTACCTTTCTCTGAAGATAAATGGGCTCTATGCACAACTCCACTACTTCCTGGACTTAGTGCTGCTCCTTTATTTCCTGTCTTACATTATTGGATAAACTGATTAATCCAGGTGTGTCTGACCATTGTGACTACTCAGACACACCTGGATTAATCAGTTTGTCCAGTAATGTAAGACAGGAAATAAAGGAGCAGCACTAAGTCCAGGAAGTAGTGGAGTTGTGCATAGAGCCCATTAGCTCACAGCTCAGAGCGCACTTAGTTTGATTCTGACTCCGGAGAGTTCCACATTTGGTTTGAATCTATCTATATCTATTTATTTAAGTTAGGTCAAGTTTAGTTGGGTTGAGTTGATTGTAGTTTGGTTGTTTTATCTTTTTGGAACTTTCTGAATTCAGGCAATTACTCAAAGTAATGAAACGTTCTAAAAGGGTAAACCTAACTTGTAATCAACAAATGTCATGGTGGTGCTAACACAGTTAGGCCGCGTTCAGACTGCCAGCCGAAATCCGATTTTTAGCCCATCCAGATTGGAACCGGATGACTCTTTTGTAGTCTGAACAGTCCCAAGTCACATGAAATCCGATTTTTGCGAAACGGATCGGAACCACCTCCGGGAGGTGGTTTCAGATCGCATTTAGACAGATGCGTCTCAGTCTGAACAGCTCCAAACACTCGGATTTGACTGTCCGTGACGTCACTCTACGCGACGCCAGACCTGACCCAATGCGCCAAACCACCCGCCTCAGTCCTTGGACAGAGGAAGAAACGAAATGCCTCATTAATCTGTGGGGAGATGGGTCCGTTCAAGCGAAGCTCGAGGACATGTATCGGAATAAGTCGATTTATGAAAGTCTTTCGCGTTCTTTGATCCATCTTGTTTGTTATTGTTTTTCTCGTCGCTATTACATGACGTCACGCAATACACGCGCTGGATGACGCCTCCGCTCTGACGTCGTTGCTACAGCAACCTGTCAGATGGGTCAATAATGTGGCCCAGTCTGAACAGAGCCAAATGCGATTTGGACACTTGCTAAAACCGTGTGGACAGTCAGCCCTAAAAATTGGATATGAGAAGGAATCCGATTTGAATCAGATTTGCCTGCAGTCTGAACGCGGCCTTAGTTCAAACCACGTGTTAGAAAAGGGCTTGACTTTCAGTCTGAGCAGCCTTAGGGATGCTGCATTAAGGATGGGTTTTAACTGAACCTCACATGTGTGGCATTAAGAGAATTGGCCTTAACATTTCTTTATCGAATAGGTTCTGCCTTCTCAAAACCAGAGGTTGTTTGGTTTTCTATCGACAAAGGGTCTTGGTGTGACCACCGAGGTCTCAGGGCTATAAACAAGGTTCATGTTACAAAGCATCTCCCCTCTGGGATCCAGAAGCCTCCTTTATCTTATAAGATCAACACACACAGAGAAATGTTCCCATGCTCAGGAGGATCTCCGGGGTTCTCCATGACATTCACCTATTGGCCCCAAAGAACGTTGGAGGATGACAATCCTAGCAGGGAAAGAAAGGGGAAAGAAACATCTGGTTTTCCATACAAATGTTTTCAATGTACACTTTGAATGTGCAGGTATAGCTTCCTGTGGTTCCAGGTGTTTTGTTTATGTGCAATGCATTCCTTACATATGTGCAACAGATATTTCCTGGCGTGCACAGCCACTATGGAATGAGGTGGACTGGATCCAGACACACGTAACAATGTTGAAGCTTCAACAGAAATATGTTTGATTTGGAAATGCAGGTGCACAAAGTAAAGAGGTTCCTCGTGGGGCGGTGGAGCGCAAATGTTGTGAGTCAGGCGGGTAATCATTAGAGGGCATTTTACCAACATCATCTTCCACGTCCTAGGTGCCGAGGAATACTAAATACTGGAAGATAAACTTACAAAACGCCAAATAACACAAATAGCCATCATTATCACCCTTATTTGAAGCTAAAATATTTTACAAAGCAATTTAGTTAGGTTTGACATCACACATTAATTTAGATACCATTGGTACATTCTTTGTATCATAATTGAATTATTCATCTGTAATCCTTTCGCATAGATCACAACCTCTGAGCAAGGCATAGACTCCTGTTCGCTCCTGTCCGTACATCTCCCTATAGAGAGGTACCTTACACCTCTCCCTCATCCTACAGCTAGCCAACCCCCCCCCCCCCCCCCCCCACCCACGCACACGCACGCACGCACGCACGCACGCACACGCACGCCACGCACGCACGCACGCACGCACGGCAACGCACGGCCACACGCCACAGCACGCACCACACACACACACACACACACACAGACACAGACACAGACACACACACACACACACACACACAGACACAGACAGACACACACACCCTCAACCCAATTGGGTCTTACCTTGGTGCTGTTGGATGAGAAACAGGGACAGAAAACAGCAGTACAGGGTGATTTCCATTCTCCTGTCAGTCCAGCAGGAGAAGGCAGCCTTAACTCCAGATGTCACTCAGTCCCCTCTTCTGAAGCGTTTCGCTGGGATGCCCACAAGGACGATATTCCTCCCAAACACACTCAGCAGCGTGGGGAAGATGGCAGGGGCCTGCAGGGACGATGGACCTTTGAGGAGGCAGAAGAAGGTCCAGCCGATTCATACACCTCACCTCTTGGAGGTTCCCATGGAAACACCTTCTCAGGTAAACCTCCCTGTGCATAGAGAGTTTTTTGGACTGGACAGGGAGCGAGTGTGAACAAGCCTCAGAAAGGGAACCAAAAATAAGAATCAATAAGACATCAGCACCGGCTCCTCTCCAGCCCGAAGTCCATCAGGTCCTTCCTCAGCAGAAGCTCCTGCTACCTTCAGAGACGGGTGATCAGCAGCGTGGGGTGGGCTGGGTGGTGGCAGGTTGAGGCTGTCTGGCTGGCCGGCTGGCTGACTGGCACTGAGAGAGACGTAGCTTATGTATGTCGAATGGAACAGGAATGCACTCCAGGCAAGGAGAGGAGAGGGGGGGAGGAGGGGAGGAGGGAGGAGGGGGAGGCGGGGGGGAGAGAAAAGGGGTGAGGAGGAGAGGTGGGGGTTGCTATAGACCTCCCAACAGTCCTGGATCTTTGTGGTGGTTGAAATCCTCCTTTTTCATGTCCTCTTGACTCTTGTTCCTTCTGTTTTATGCTCTCTCTCTCTTTCTTTGATTCTCTGTCTGCGGCTACTCTGTTTTTTAGCCTCAGAAAGATTCTTGTTCTTTTTCTTTCTGTTCTCTCTCTCTTTCTCTATGTCCTGCTCTGTCCCCAACTCTCCCATTCCCCATCACACTCTTTCCCTCTGGCTTGCTTTTCTGGGATTATTTTGACTTGCTTCTAGCGTGTTGTATAGCATAATGTAAGTTCTCTCTTACTGTCTCTCACTCTCTCTTTCTCCCTCCAACACATTCAGATGTGTGTGTGTGTGTGGTGTGTGTGTGTGTTGTGTGGTGTGTGTGTGGTGTGTGTGTGTGTGTGTGTGTGTGTGTGCGCGCGCCCGTGTGTGTTTCTGTGTGTGTGTGTATGTGCGAGTGTGTATGTGTGTGTGTGTGCATACATGTGTGGTATGCATCTGTGTGTGTGTGTATCCCTGTGAGCCCACAAGGGAAAACATATACGAATTTCTCTTACACTAAGTGCAGCTTGTGTAGCAGAATTTCCCCTAAAACCATAAACATTGGTTTTAAATAAAATAATGCTTAACTGTGTAAGTCAGAAAGCCACAGAGAAGTATTCATCCCACCCCATCCCAACCCAGTGGGTTACTCAGAGGTCAAAAGAGAGGCTTCCCTAAAGTATATCACTTTGTTTGAGCAACAATATACCGCTGATGGAACAGTTCCAAGCACCCACAATCGCTAGGTTAACTCATTCCCCTTATACAACAAAGATAGCCAGGATAAGATGCTACACCATGCTAATTTATATTTCTAATAGTAGTATAGTTGTACATACAATGCACTGTATATCCTCCATGGCTGCCCGTTCTTGGGGATGAGGTTGGACCATCTCTCCTCCTTTACACCTTCACAACTGGTGTCGTGTCCAGGGGTACTGGTTGTCCGCATCCTACCTGTGGGCACCCATGAGAAAGAGATCATACGAGGTGTTTGATACTGTTGGACCTTTTGATAAAAAAAGGTCATAGGTTCAAACCTTTTGGAGTCTGACCTTCCCCGTCCGAGCAAGGCACTTCATCGACAACCACTTTTAACTGAACACAGAGGAGTCGTCTGAAGTGTATGAGTGTAGCAGTAATGTTGGTCAAACATTACCATTAGTCCATACATTATAATTAGTCCCCTCAAATGAGGATAATGAAAGCATAAACCTGTCTACGAGTGTTAAAAGATACTATTTTGGGTCAGATGTCCAAAATAGCTTGAATAAAAGATGAAAGGGGAAGCCATGCAGAGTTAAGGCCGGTTCCTGTGTTTGATCTCGTTCAGACCTTGACAACGGGTCGATGGGTGGTTCCCAGGTTTACTCTTAACCCAGGAGAGACCCACTCTAGTAGGTTGCCGCTTAATGTGGCTGATGTTTCATCAAAGTGCCCCCCCAAACACACATCTGGGTCACAGATCTACTTCTGAAGGGTTTATAACTTGGGTTTCCACCAAAACACATTGGGACTTCCCTTAACCTCATGGGAAGCCTACATAGCCTACAATAACAAGGCTGTTTCATAACACGTTTATATTAGCTTATTTTGGCATAGCCTTGCATGGAACTATTGTCTCACTTATATTAGCAGAGAATAGGCAACGGCAGTGATGGGAGTATGTAGCAAGGCCCAATCAGAGTCCCAACGTGCTACACAGTACCACAGTGTCTTAGGAATGTGCGGAAGGCATCCACACGAGTCTGCGGCCGTCTGCGTGCGGCGGACACCCCCGTGCAGCCAACCGTGGGTGACAGTTTGGCTAATTATAGGGCAGAGTAAAACTCCAAACGGCAGGCTGTTGGCTCGCAGGGGCCATGGGGCAACTGAGAACTGAGAAGGTGAGGGCAGGACGATGAAAATGATGATGATGATGATGATGATGATGATGGGGGAGGGGCCGTGGGACAGGTCAAATGTGTTAACACAAAGAGAGAGAGGGATGGAGGGTACAGTGCAAGAGGAGGGGGCGGAAAAGATGAAAGAGTGGGGGATAGAGAATGGATAAATGTGCCACAGGTGTTTTTGTTTTTTAAAAAGTCCCCCGTGTCGTGCTGTCTTGAGAGTATAACTCAACATGGGGAGGTCAGAGAAAGTAATTAAACCGCTTTAGTGTGGACCCAAACCCGGACGTAAAACGTGAAACGTGTCACCCGATTTGACTGTTGTCATACCATTGAATAGGCGTAATCCTGATGCCATCATCCCACAGATATGGGCCAGTAGGGCCCTACTCTACCTACTAACCACAAATCAAATCGCAAATCAAATCGGGTGAACGTGTCATGTCATGAATCCCACGGTCATGACCCCGCACACCTCGAGGACGCTGAGGTAGATAGAGAACTTCAAGTCCCTCGTTGTGTTCGTCGAGGTAACCTCCGCTGCTCAGTGGTGAAAACGTCGCTGAAGCGTCTGTACTCTCCGAGGAGGCTCAATAGGTGTGTGTGGTGCCAAAACCCTCAGAGATTACAGGGGCACCACTGAAAGCAGCCTGGTGTGGCAGCTGCTCCACGGCTGACCATAAGGCAAAACCCATAAAGGGGGGTGATCAGAGCGCATCATCGGGCTGTAGACCAGAGCCCCCCAGGCTTGGGACCAGAGCCCCCCAGGCTATAGACCAGAGCCCCCTCCCCCCCAGGCTGTGGACTCTTCACATTGCGGCCGGCTGGTAGATGTGTCCCGAGCATTCAGAGTACGGACTACCTGACTCAGAAACATTCTTCCTCAGGTCATTAGGCCTCTCAATAATTTAACTCTGATATTATGTAGATTAATTAAACCTAAAGTCAAATATTTCAAGCATTGTTTTTTTTTTTGGGGGGGGGGGGGGGGGGGGGTTATTATGGCTTCCAATTCATGAAATTCCGAATATCAGAAAATTTTGAATATTGTGCAAAAGTTCAGCATTGTAGGCTCAAGGTGTGACACTCTCTAATCAGCTAATTAACTCAAAGCACCTGCAAAGATTTCCTGAGCCTTTAAATGGATTTCAGGACCCAGCCCTGAGTTGATTTTCAAGCAAAGGCCTTTCAAAAAGAGGGAGCCTCAGTCCATAAAGAGTGGACTGAGGCAGGAGTCAGTGTATCAAGAGCCACAACACACAGACGTATCCAGGACATGGGCTACAACTGAGGCCTGTGTCAAGCCACTCCTGGACCAGAGACAACGTCAGAAGTGACTTTCCGGTACCTTTGTTATGATTCAGCTCTGAGATCATAACATTTAATGAAATCACTCATGAGGGACTAGGTATTTTACTTGACAAACAGAACTCAATATCAAGATGTAACCACAAGATCAACATATAATGGAAACTAGACCTAACTGGGCTCCCAACATAACAGGGGAGCCAGGACCAGGCCAACATTGACTATCTAGGTGAACAGCTTTATGCAATCCTGGAGACCAGATCTGCTCCCAATTCCCTAATTGCCGAGCTCGAACCAGTCAGGAACCAGGACACTGAAGGACAACAATAAAATAAACATACACCTTGGAAAAAGGCCCCTGGCTGTCACACCTGGGCTAAGGAGATAAATAACTGATCTGACTCTCGGTGATCCAGAGTCCTCGTTCAGATTAAAGTAAATGCTGCATTTTATTTGGAAATCAAGGTCACAGAGTCTGGTGGAAGAATGGAGAGGCTAAGAGTCCAAGTTGCTTGAAGTCCAGTGCGAAGTTTCCACAGCAGTCAGTGATGATTTGGGGAGAACTGTCATCTTCTGGTGTTGGTGTGTTTCATCAAGTCCAATGTCAATGAAACCGTACCAGGATAAGATTTAAGGATTTAAGCGCACTTCTGAGATGCTGATTTCATTTTCCAGAAGGACTTAAAAGTAGCAATACCTATGCCAAAAGAAGAAATACCTGGTTTAATGACCTAGGACTACTATGCTTGATTGGCCAGCAATCCTGCCTGACCTGAACTCCATAGAAAATGAATCAGGCATTGTCAAGAGGATAATGAGATTAAATGAGACCTAACAATGCAGACGAGCTGAAGGACGCGCGACCTGGGCTTTCATAACACCTCAGCAGGGCCACAGGGCCCACAGGCTCTCCCCCCCCCCCCCCCCCCCATTGTGTGCAGTCATTTTCCAATGATCACCTCATTAACTGTGTCTCCCTCCCCACAGGGTTAAATAGACGAAACCAACATTTTGACACGTGCAAGGAATTCCTCCCTCCGCTCCCTCCCGCCCTCCCTGAAAACGCCTGCAGGATGAGACACAGCTACTAGGGCACTTGATGATGATGAGTACATCAGTAGTGAACTGGGAAAAGTGGCTTTGAAGCCCCTGTTTAATTAAGGGCTAGACCATTTTACAAGAGATTTAGATCTCTGTTTGTCAGCAATTGTAGTAGAATAAGAAACAGCTTTGGAAGTGGATGGAGTCCAAGAAGACAGATGGCAGGGGGGAAAGGGAATTGATTAGTAATAGCTTTTAAGGGGAATTTCATCAGATGATCTTTATATTACTTTTCCATTTAGTCATTCAGCAAATGCTTTTATCCAAATTGACAGACAAGTGTGTCTGAAAACAATCATCACCAGAGCTTTGATACTGTTGGAACTAACTACAGACACTTCAAGTGCTGCATTACCACATTTTGAAGAAACTAAACAAAAACTGGAGTAAAATGCAGCTATTGAGGAGAAAGAAAAATAAAAAATAATATTACAATTACATGTCTAGTGTACAAGTCACAAGTGCATAAGTCAGGATATAGGGCAGATGCGTACTGTGGATTGTTTTTGAGGTGTGGCTCACATGGCTCCAGGGAGGAGCTGGTCCAGTCTGGAGGCCCCGGGACTGGAAGGAGCTGGTCCAGTCTGGAGGCCCCGGGGCTGGAAGGAGCTGGTCCAGTCTGGAGGCCCCGGGGCTGGGAGGAGCTGGTCCAGTCTGGAGGCCCCGGGACTGGAAGGAGCTGGTCCAGTCTGGAGGCCCCGGGGCTGGGAGGAGCTGGTCCAGTCTGGAGGCCCCGGGGCTGGGAGGAGCTGGTCCAGTTTGGAGGCCCCGGGGCTGGGAGGAGCTGGTCCAGTCCTTTGTTTCCATCTCAAAGTGGTGGGCTACAGTGGCTAGTTGGGGTAGTGTTGATAGTGGGAGTGTTCCCGTCCAAACTCCCCAGTCTGTTTCTCCTGCTCGCGCTCCCTCGATTGAAAACAAACAAGTTAGCTTTCTTCATGGAATTATAGAAATGGTTTGTTGATCTATTTTCCACATAAATTGCAATCTTCCTATTCCTGATTTAAAGTTATGTTCTTTGAATTTTTTGCCTTCAAAATGATTTTCTATGAAACTGTCAGAATTGAAGTTTATTTTCCAGAGGGGCAATTTAGATTAAAAGGTGCTGTGTTAAAGAGAGCTACAACAGCTTCAGAAAGGCTCTGAATTTAAACAATAACAAGATGTTGCCTTACTAGTTCCCTTATTAGACGTTGTGCTGCCAAATCATATCGGAGGTGTGGTAAGGAGGATAAAGTGGTATTCACATCACACACTAGATATAGAGGTTATGGGAGTGCTTAGGAATGCTGTTTCCCTTTGCCAGGGAGATTCTGCCCCTGGCTGGCAGCAACCAGACAGATAGAACTCACTCCATCAATCCATCCGGCCGATACATCACGTCAACACGTTTATGGTGGGAGGGTACTGGGTTCAATCCTAAGAGTGCATCGTCTAATCTTGAGCAAGAGTTGTAATTCCTACCTGAATTACACACAGACAGTCACTTTGGACAATAGCATCTGCCGAACGATAAATATACTTAAACATGAAATAAATATAATTTTAAATGTTGAATTCCTCATTCGTCCATTCCCCAGCGGTGTCTCAGTATTGCACGGCAGAAATGCAGAAGATAGGCCACTCCGAGGGTATCAATGCTGCAGGGAGTTCGGGTCAGGTCGTCAGCCACTGGACAAAACTAACAAAACTAGCAAAATATCGGGCCTGCACGCACTGGCGTCAACCTGAGACCGCCGTGTTTGTGTACGCACACAGCGCCAGGCCGCGGGCAGCCACGGGCCGACAAACTGAGTGTTGACAGAGAATGCTGAAAGCTCCCAGAGGAGAGGAAGAGTTTCCCGAAAATGTACATAGTTTTTTGTGCTGTGATGTCAGGTTTCTCTGTAGGAGTCATTACTAAGAAATTAGGAACAGAAAAGTAGCATAATAGGAGGTCTTTAACAAAGCCCTCTGCTGTGATTTCATCTGAAAGAACGCAAACACACCTTTACATGTAGGGATGTGTGTGGTGGCCATGTAGGACTTTGTATCTCTCTGTCTGTGTGTGCCCATTGGAAAACTGAATGTTTGCATGTGTGCAGGCCTGCATACACATACGATGTGCCCCCGTGTAGAAGGGGCCGGGGGGAGAGGTGGCTAACCTGTACCAGAGAGCTCAGTGAGATGTTCCGCAGATGTCTGCGTGGTGCCGGATGATTTGCTACGGTTTTGTTCGGGTCAGGTCATCAGCCACTGGACAAAAACTAACAAAAATAACAAAATATCGGGGCCTGCACGCACTGGCCTCAACCTGAGACCGCCGTGTTTGTGTACGCACACAGCGCCAGGCGCCCCGGCAGCAATGGGCCGACATCAGACCCCTAAACATAAAGACCCCGGGAAAAAAACGCCCAAAAGATATTCGACCCCTTGTGATCTCTGAGGAGGGACCAGAACACTGTTCCCTCGACCCCTCATGTTCCCTGTATTCTTCATGCGTTCGATGACGAGTCTGCCCATGGATTATCTGAAACCAAACCCGCTGGGGCAGGAATGTCCCAGCGGGTCCCTGCTGCTCCAAGGAGGGCCCAGGTCTGCAGCGAGAGGAGGGAACCCCACAACGGACGCACACACACACACACACACACACACACACACACACACACACACACACACACACACACACACACACACACACACACACACACACACACACACACACACACACACACACACACACACACACACACACACACACACACACACACAAACACTCTTAAAGAACACCTATTATGCTTTTTCGACTTTTATGAACTATAAACGTTGTTATAATGATTTTTAGTCATGTTTAACCATTACTACAATGGTTAAACATGTCAAAACGTGTCAAATAATGACGAACATGCATTTAGATGTATTCCCTGCTGACCGTCTGGGGTGGCTGTGCTGAGCGCTCAACACTAGGGACGCCGGTTGCCATTTACTCGGGATTTATCTACATAGAACAATCCGGATTTTCCATGCATGGTAATGCTGCAACATGCTCTTCCGGAAGGTGACCAGAAACATGCTCTTCCGGAAGGTGACCAAACACAACAGAGTGGGGTTGGCAGGAGGGGGGCGGAGTAGGACGAAGCCGAGAGTTGTCAGAGAATGCTGAAAGCGCCTAGATGAGAGGAAGAGTTTCCCGAAAATGTACATAGTTTTTTGTGCTGTGATTCGTGTCAGGTTGCTCTATAGGAGTCATTACTAAGAAATTAAGAACAGGAACATAGTATAATAAGAGGTCTTTAACAAAGCCCTCTGCTGTGATTTCATCTGAAAGAACGCAAACACACCTTTACATGTAGGGATGTACCATGTGAGACTTTGTATCTCTCTGTCTGTGTGTGCCCATTGGAAAACTGAATGTTTGCATGTGTGCAGGCCTGCATACACATACGATGTTCCCCCGTGTAGAAGGGGCCGGGGGGAGGGATGGCTAACCTGTACCAGAGAGCTCAGTGAGATGTTCCGCAGATGTCTGCGTGGTGCCGGATAACGGTTAACCAACAGTTTTGGTTTTGATTCATCTGGGGCCCCGGGGTCGACGGTGGGCTGTGAAGATGGCCGCGCATCAGGAAGTTGTCGTCCACTCAGCCACAGGTGCAACCAGGTGGCTAAGGCAGGACCAGCAGGGTACTGATGATAGCCATCTGTCCTACCTGGCAGCTCAGAGGAACTGTACACACACCAGCGATGATGCACTGTGACATGGCATGGGCCATGTGGATAACACATGTAATCATTACTATTAATGTATGCTATTATCGACCTGCCCCGGGACTGCCGATAAGAACAGCATTTCTGGCTGTTTCTGTCTTTGTTTCCATTTTTCTCATGTGTTTCTGTCAAATGAACTTACCGGGTTCAACTCTACAGCTCTCTCTCCATCACTGTCATCACTTCATCTTTAGTTAACCATCTCTCTATTTATCCATCCCTCCCTCTTTGTCCATCTCTCCCTCTATCTTCATCCCTCCCTCTCTCTCTATCGCTCCCTCTTTCTCCATCTATTTTTTTAAGTCTTTCTCTCTCTCTCTCTCTTTCTATAGCTCTCTACCTTTCTTCCCCCGTCTTTATCTCACACACACACCGTCTCTCTGCCTTCCTTTTGGAATCCTTGTGCATCAGCCAGTATGAAATGTGTGCAAAAGGCCAGGTGCTCTGAGCAGGGGATCGCTAAGAGGCCCTTTGGTGGGCCCGGGGTCTCCCACTCCCCTCTGCTCTGCAGGAAACAGATAGTATTGCTTTGGTGTAGCATTCCCAGGAATCAGCATAGAGAAACCAATGAATAATGCCCTCTGCGCTCCCTGCGTTCTCCCTACAGACAGGCAGCAGGATTTGAGTGTTGACAGATATTTGGGGTGAAATGCAAAGATACCAATTCAAGCGCTCCTAGGAACGGCTTATACAACCAAACAAGAAAAGTGAATTAGCACGGCTTGAAAAAGAAAGCTGCTAGGAAGGAGACACACGTATAATGGTGTGGCGATTGGTGGGAAAACATGTTAACTAAGGCCTTAAAAGTTTATTTGAGGAGTTTGATTCTGCCTTCATCCAACATAAACAATTATATATATAGGATACACAACCCCAATAGACCATATGCTTAAAATATCACTTGAATGTTTTGCAGTTCTTTCTTTAGATATTTTATTCTTAGAGTTGTTTTTGATTAAACACTTTGTGTATCTATAATAATCTAGGCCAGTAATCCTGTGTGAACTATTTAAAGGTTCCTTAAAGGTCACATGATATGCGGAAACAAGCTAGACTGTAGATGTATTTTCTTCTTCTCGAGGACATAGAAATACAGCAGGGACTATAGCTATTTTGAAGGATTTCCTGTTCATCAGCCGGTCAGACAGTTTAACGGGTCCCAGGTCAAGCAGTTTTACTAGCTGTTGGCAGCTAACCATCCAAAAAGGTTATTGATATATCATCACCCTACATTTAGTAAATGTAGGGTGATTCTTGCTCGCTGTCCCATTTGACCTAAATTTGTGGCATTTAAACATTGATTACGCTACTACCTTTGCATTTCCTGGTACAGAAAGGCATTTAGATTGGACAAATCATTGCCTCCCCTTCTGAAATTAAAAGGTGATGCATTTTAAAACAGATGTTATCCCTAAATGATCTCATTGTACAAGAGCTGTGTTTCGTAGTTATATGTTTGTGTGCAGAAAAAACATAATGACACACATAAACACACACACACACACACACACACACACACACACACACACACACACACACACACACACACACACACACACACACACACACACACACACACACACACACACACACACACACACACACACACACACACACGCACTACTACTCTGTTTGAGCTTACAAGGTCTTGGGTTGAGTCCTGATGTTCTCAACTACTGACTACTGCAGTAGGCCAACATCTACAATGCTCGGGATTTGTTTTGACAATCTGCAAGAGACATCACCCAAACACTATGACAAGCCATTCCTACCTCGCCTGTGTGCCAACGTCTACCATACTGTCCTCGCAGGCCGCAGAAGTCCACAAAAAGGAAACATTGAAGAGTTGAGATTACACATTTTGTTTTATGGGCTCGGGGGAGCCCTAAGAGGCTTTATATGCAGTATATATATCAGTTCAAGACCATTCATCAGAGGAATGTCTATAACATGGGCCCAGACCCTGGTTGGTCTTCCTCCAGCTGCCTCCTGTTCCACCGTGTCACCCCAGGGCCCAATCAACTTCCATGGGATGTCTTTCCCCAGCCCTGTCATCCTGGACGGAGAAGTGATTCTCTTTGGTGACACTGGGGATGTTCCCTTTGACACATTGATTAATGTACGACCTCTCTGGCGGCTGGTTGGATTGGAAAACAACGTGGATGAATCAATTCCGGATGAGGTGAGCAACTCTGCAGCTGAAATTCAGTCCGCTTGACTACAGTATTCTGTCAGAGTCCGGAAACATAAGAACCATTACCGTTCACTCAGCCCAATGCATCTCTGACTTGATCCAGGCATGTGCAGATAATAACAAACTTGATGCCATTATAACATTTGATTGGTCAATTTGAGAATGGAGTTTGGAAGGGACTTGTTATGGACCGTCTCATTGATTTATGGAGAAAATTGTATGCATCCGGGACCTGTGGAAGCACATAAAAGATCCCTATGTAGCATCATGCCTATCAGGAAAGGGGATGGAGAGCTGTTTCCTGCATTGTGGCACTTGGATGCAGAGATTTAAGTATTTGCTCATTTAACTGGCTTCACCATTTCTTCTTGAACCCCTCTCCATACCTTTACCAAACTGCAGCGTAATGGATTCATTTTTTTACAAAATAAGACCCACTATAAAGGACCCCTAACAGAGGCTTTGAATGATTTTAAGTGGGCTGATATGGATGAGGTCATCACCATCCTGAGCAGTCACAACTACACGTCTCTACCAGCAGAGCAGAATTGTGCAAACTGTTAGAGGAAATTGCGGATAAGGAGTTGGTTCAACAACCAGCTTTAGTAATAATGTGTTGGAAGCCAATCCTGAAAAGTATTGCAGTATTTGAATAGTGAGATGCTGGAAAAGATCCTTGCTGAACTTCAGCCAAAAGCAAAAAGCCTCACAGAATCCTTACTGTTCCAAAAGTCTATGTCGCTAGCAGAGAGGACAACTTCTCCTCATCCTCTGAGATTTGTCAGATGCATGGATCAGCATGAGATTGGACTCTTCCTGAGGTTCTGCAAAGGTTCTGACCTTTTCCCATCAAAGACTATCCAGGTTACCTCATTTCTGATTGCGCTAGACGGCTAGCAGCCTACACCTGCTCTTGTGCACTTGAAATGGCATGCAACTACTGCAATCTTTATGAATTCAGGTCTGAATTTCTGTCTGTGTTAGAAAGTGGAATATGTTCAATGGATATGGCCTAAAATCGGTATGCAAGAACAATATTAGGATTAGGAAGAGGTAGTTGAAAAAGTGATCTTCGATTGTGATG
Source organism: Melanogrammus aeglefinus (assembly GCA_900291075.1). Classification (NCBI taxonomy): domain Eukaryota; kingdom Metazoa; phylum Chordata; class Actinopteri; order Gadiformes; family Gadidae; genus Melanogrammus; species Melanogrammus aeglefinus. Next base: position 51,594 of record OLKM01001651.1, read on the forward strand.
CCTTCAAGATCATTGCGGTGAACTGGTTAAGTTTTAAAATTAAAGTTGCAAGGTTGACTAGAGGTTAAGTCAAGAAACAGCTGCTGCAAATAGGGTCACACTTCTGAAATATATTTTCATGTTTCAACATGCTTCAGAGGTCCCTAGTGACACGGAAATGTTTTGTTTGTATGTTGTTGTTTTTTTTATCGTGATTTTACTTTTATTTTTTTTACATTGAAAACGTCTTTCACGTGTTTATTCCTAAAATGTAAGTTGATAAAGAATTGTTAATTTTGACTAAACATTCATTGCACTTTTACTTTAGGGTATACTTTGTACTCATCTAACAGCTGTTCTCTGATAGATGGCCTCAGATGTCTGAAGACAAAGTTCATATAGGTCTGGGTCACAAGGAATGTCAGTTTTCCAAAGGCCAGTTTATCACTGTCACTGGATCATAAAGCTCTTGTGCATCGTACATGATGAATGGTTTGCAATGATACAAATCAAGTCCTATTTGGCCGGATCCAAAGGTTATTCCCTACTTGCACAGCAACATCTATAGCTCCCCCTGTAAAACGAGACGTGCACGAAAACAGCTCTCACATCTTCAAATTAGTTTATATCTGTGTTCCACATCAGCCTAATCAAGACCTTTCCATACACTGCAAAACGTGTGAAAACACACACTTAATGTAGAGTTTGTGCAGGAGAGTGTGTGGGAGGAGAGTGTGTGTGTGGGGGGGTGAGGTAACCTGAATGACCTTAAGGAAGGAGAATTGAACGAGACCCTTGTCAACCATATCGCCATTGAATTCCCCACTGACGGAAACTCCAGGAACAGGTCTCTCAAATAGTCGATGTTCTGTGTCTGTAAAAATCCCCACCACCGTTCAATTTCAACACCGCTGATTTCCAGCACTCTGCCCATGGAGAACACATCGAGTCCACCCACATGTTGTTAATGTAATGCTCGGTGTTGCTGAGAGGGCAACAAGCAAGGAACATAATGTTTGATTCAGCCCAGGCACTCTCCCGCTCTCTCCCCCAGGGCTGGTTCTAGCCCTTTGGTAGCCCTAGGCGAGATTGAGTTTTGCGCCCCCCGTTCCCATAGCGAGCGGAGTGAACAGACGATCCATATTTGCTAAACATATTTATTCCAACGAATGGCTGAGATTAGTGGACATTCCAGAGATTCTAAGCCTTCAAACGGTGTATGACATGACTATATCACTCAACCTTATGATGCCGAAAATTGACCCAGCATGTTGGGGGGAAGGGGTGGTGTAACTAAAACTTGCCCGCCTTTGGGATTTGACGATTGGATCAAGTCTAATAAATTGCACATTCAAAAATTCTACAAAGAATGTTCAAGGATATTTAGCAAATTATGATAATCGATTAACTCCATCAACTCAAAAAGCTCTTAAGAACAAGGTAAGGACACATTTATGTGTGCAAGTTTATGGCCCATAAACTGGATTAACTATACACTCAAACTACAAAAAAGTGCTATTATGGATACTGTAGGCTACTACAAAATTCAACAAGAGAAATTCTTTGCTTTTCTCAAATTATAGTTGTATCATTACAGTTGTATCCGGAATTTCTATTGACTAAATTGACGCAGCATTAGAATTTGACTCGTCTACACTTCCTAATGGCAAAAACAGCAACAATAGCAGCCTACTAGTTGTACTTACAAAGTTCAGAGAGAGGTGAACATGAAGGATCAGGTGTCCTTTCTCCTGCAGGTGCTGTGCTCTGAAAATATTGCAAGAGTGCATCTGGCCAATTAAAAAAAAAACAGGTCATTTTAACATTCATGTAGGTTATCAGTAAAGTTATGTTAGCTAGTAATACGTAGCAAGTAGGTTAACAGTCGCTAGCTAGCGTTAGCTGAGTGGCAGCAATATTAGGTGATGCACAATACTATTTAGTTTGACACTATAATGGCTGAGGTCACATTACCTCTATATTGGGCTTTCTTTTCTTCTTTTTTGTGTTTTCGTTTAGACCTCTTCCTTTTGAGAATCAATATGTATGTCAAGCCTGACGATTATGCAGTGTGAAAGCTTTACTTTGGCTGTTTCAGTGAGTAATGAATATACTGAATAAGTAGTACAATAATTGGGGCTAATTATGTTCAAAGAGGTATGGATAAAAACTGTAAGGGTTATGAATGCATACATTACTTAGTTGCTATGTTACCGTACGTACTTACGGAAGAAACGCAAACCGAAAACAGCTGGATGTACGGAAAGCGAAATGGGACAAACCTCACACCAGGCTGCGCGACAGTAGTCTGCTACGTTGATTTTAGCGTCTCAACACAACTATAAACACACACACACGTCACACACACACACACACACACACACACACACACACACACACACACCACACACACACACACACACACACACACACACACACACACACACACACACACACACACACACACACTTTATTCATTACATTAAAGCAATAAATCATGAAGGTATTTGTTAGATCATTCATTGTCATTCTTTGCAAAGAAATACAATTAAAGGGTGATTCCGGTGTAAAATGGATATGATAATGAGTTGAAACGCTCATTTTGGAGCACAAAAACAGCATATAGACGCTTTCTTCAGTTGGCTGTTTTTAGCAGATTCAATCAAAACGCTATAAACTTCGAACGAAAGGGGCAGTGGTTATGGTAAAAAAACTAAATCGCTATTTTACACCACTTTAAAAGGCTAGAAGTAGCCCGACCCTTCATTTGCAGTATAATAAGGGTCTTAACATATAAAACGAGTCATTGAGGATTTTGTAAGTTTACAGATTGTTTATTAAAAAGGACATTTTATACACACAATAGAATGGCGAAGTCACGCCTCTTCCGGTAGGGCTCATGGGACCTATGAGATCGAAAAATATGAATGGGAGTCAATGGAGAGAAAATAATTATCTTCTGGTCCCAGTCTTTATATGCCCTGGATTACACATATGTTGTTTGTGGATTTAAATGATAATTTTTCATGCAAAGAGTTCGACCGTTTATTGTACAATTGTTCCGATAAAGGCTGTAGAGAAAACACAACAAGAAAGACTACATATCGCCTGATGTCGCGTATGTGACGTCACGTCATCAGACTCAATCATCCTCACAGCGATTCAGTGCCAATCAATTAGATCAAGAAGCCGGTGCGTTTTGTTCCTTTCTTTGCTTTTATCCTCGCCTTGAAAAAAAGTGGTGAAGTGGAGCAGAGAGATCGCCATCTCTGTGCCGAGTTCCAAGTGCAGGGGGTGACGTATATCATATGCGTCGAGAGCAGCGAAGAGCTGTAGTTCACAAAGCGGCCTCACATAAAACCTAAAATTATCAAACTTCTTCATGAAATTTTTTAGTTTTCTTTGCATGAAAAATTATCATTTAAATCCACAAACAACATATGTGTAATCCAAGGCATATAAAGACTGGGACCAGAAGATAATTATTTTCTCTCCATTGACTCCCATTCATATTTTTCGATCTCATAGGTCCCATGAGCCCCACCGGAAGGGGCGTGACATCGCCACTCTATACCATCAGTAGATCACCCGTCGACTCGATAAGTAGATTGGCGAACACAGAGCTGCGTGTTGCTGACGGATGTCACAATCTCTGTGTTCGTCAATATACCTATCGAGTCTTAAAAACAAAATGGCGTCGACGGGTGATCTACTGATGGTATTGTGTGTATGAAATGTCCTTTTTAATAAACAATCTGTACACTTAAAAAGTTCTCAATGCTTGGTTTTATATGTTAAGACCCTTATTATACTACCAAAGAAGTGTCGGGCTACTTCCAGCCGTTTAAGTGTTTTAAAATAGCGATTTAGTTTTTACCATAACCACTGCCCCCTTTGTTCCAAGTTTATAGCGTTTTGAAACTTTTGATAGAATCAGCTAAAAACAGCCAACTGAAGAAAGCGACTATATGCAGTTTTGGTGCTCCAAAATGAACGTTTCAACTCGTTATCATGCAAAATATATCTCAAATCCATGTTACACAGGAATTACCCTTTAACAAACAGCGTTATTAAATAAAGGCCATTGTTGGGTATGCATCAATTACGGCTACGCACAACGTCATCCTCTGGGATTACGGGGTCCAGTCGTGTGCTGCTGGTGGCCAGAGACTGTATGGGTGAAGCTAATTGGAGAGAGGAAGGAGCAGGTGGTGATTGGCAGGCCACTGCCTGCCAATAGGGGTTATAGGAGAGGTCAAGAGGGGCCGGTAAAGGTGAATGTGCTGAGGGGCTAGTGTCAATGAGAGGTTTTTTCAGAGGGGGTTCTTCATGTGGAGTTGGTGGTATCCTGTGAGGGATTCAAGGGGGGGGGGGGGGGGGGGGGGGGGATCTGTGAAGGGCTTGAGGTGGTCTTTGTTCATTTTGGGATGTTGTCTTCCTTTGTCATCCTGCAAGTCTGCATTTGGTGATAGTGTATGGTCCAAGCCAGGTGCGCTCCAGTTTCCCCCCTTTCCTCTGCTCCATACGTACGTTCTTCCTGAGAACCCTCTGGCCAACAGCGAAGGCAGACCTGCTTCTAATATTCTGCCTTTTGTCCTGCTATTTCAGGACGTTCAGCTGAACCATGGCATCCATTGTTTCCTTCAGGGCGATGCCTGAAGACACCACTGTGTTGGCCACTATATCCTCCACTGAGCTGTCCACCTTTCCAATAGAAAAATAAACAAAGATTAAAGGGGACATGAAAACAGCACTTTTCCTGGGATTTGGGGTGTTGTTGTGGGTAGATGGTGCTCCCAAACGCATACAAACTTTGAAATAAGTCCGTACATGATTTTTTGAGTGAGATACGCATTTCTGGAAGCAGCCCGCCTCCAGCTACCAAACGAGCGAGTCAATTTCGGCGCCCCATCCTACGTAGGAAGGGGGCAGATTTGAATATTACCTCCCACTTCCCCATCCCCTCCAATCAGAGCATCACTAAGATTGTGTGGACCAGCGGACGAGCAGCTCCGACAGGGGGGGACTTGGCGCTAGCCCTGCGGCTAAGCTCCGGGAGTACAATCCCTTTCTCTGGCGCCGAGCTCACCCCGCAGGAGCTGCTGCAGAAGGGAAGTCGGGAGGAGGAGACACATGGAGTACGAAGGGATCGTACTCCCGGAGCTGAGCTGCCGGACTGCTGCCGAGCTACCCCAGCCGGAGCTGCTCGACCGCTGGAGCTGCCACCTAGCTTCGGCGCCAGTTCAGCTCCCGGAGTACACCCCCCGAGCTGTCGGACTGCGGCCGGACGGCTTCGACAGCGGCCGGCACCTCCGGCGCGGGGAGCTCGGAGGCAGTCCGGCAGCTCAGCTCCCAAAGTACAATCCTTTTCTTCTCCATGTCGCGGTTCATGGACTTCAGAGAGTCAAAGTTCCTTCCCCCCAATTCTTCTCAACCATGGCCGAGATATCCCCCACTACGAGTCTTTACTTGTGGAAGTACCAGAGACGTCAGACAGTCTTTATTATTCATAATATCATCCGAGGCGCACATAGCTTTTGGCCTGATTTTAGATAGATTATATAAACACCTGTATATAATATTATTATGTTATATTATATAATATAGATATAGAGCTCCAGGAGTCAGCAAACGGCAACAACCCCTTCTCCTCCATGCTGTGGTTCAGTCTGACAGCTCATTGGTCAATGGGCAGCAGCTCATTTGCATCAATGCTACAGACGCCAGAAACAGCGCATTCTGAAGGGACTGAAACAGAGGGGAATAGCGGTAGACAATATTTTTTTTCCTAAAAGCTATTTTCAGCAAACAGCTTCAATAACATGTTTTCTGGAACTCAAATACTAGGTTTACTTGTTGGGAAAAGACTATAATATGTCTCCTTTAAGAATGGAATTGGAATGCTCAAATTACCTGACATAAGGGAGACCCATCATGCCATACCGTGAAATCCTCTGCCACTTTGCGTGGGTGACGTGCCTCCGTACAAACATTAAAAAAAAGGAGAGAACCAGGTGGTGAGGTGCCCCTTTGTTCTTAGGCCAAACATGACGGCATCCAAGTAGCGGTCCCATGTGTTGGGCTTGTCCTCAACAAGTTTACACAATGCTCTGTATAGGCACAAGGAAATAATTGTCATCAGTCATGGTTTTTAAAATGTCACAGATATTGTAGAAGTGCTACTAATAGCTCTTCTACAATCGATTTTGAATCATTTTCTAAGTACAGCTTCACCTCTGAATTGTCCCATTCAAGTTTTCCACAAGACCATTTGTCTGTGGGTGACATGTAGCACATACACTCCTCTCCACATTTAAAAATGTGCAAATGTTGGAGTTTAGCTTTTTCAAAAACATCTCATCTCTCATCTCATCTTCAACCGCTTATCCGGGGTCGGGTCGCGGGGGCAGCAGCTCAAGCAGGGGGCCCCAGACTTCCCTTTCCCGAGCCACATTGACCAGCTCTGACGGGGGGATCCCGAGGCGCTCCCAGGCCAGTGTTGAGATATAATCTCTCCACCTAGTCCTGGGTCTTCCCCGAGGTCTCCTCCCCACTGGTCGTGCCTGGAACACCTCCCTTTTTCAAAAACATGAAGAGCACAATTTAGCAACAGATGTGTGTTTGTATTGCATATGGTACATACAGCATCCTGACCATGAAGAGCAGTGCTTGTTTATTCACCAAGCCAAAATGTACTAACCTCATTCACAAACTCACTGCCCTGGTCTGTGAGGATGCGTTGTGGTGCACCAAACCTCTAGAAAAATTGTATGATGCACTAGGTGACCACCTCAGCACTTTTATTCGGTATGGCATAGACCTCTGCCCATTTGGTGTAGTAGTCAACCATGACACACATATACATGTTTCCATCATCAGATGGAGTTAGTTTTCCCAACAAGTCCATCCCAACTAACTCCAGTGGGTGGTAACCTGAGAATCACAAAATGTCTATCATTGCTATCACAAAATAAGCATGGTTGTTGTTTACAAGTATTCAGTAAAATGAAAGGCTTAGTACATACATGGATTGGGATATATTCAGGCTCCTTTTTAATGGAGAGCCTGGTGTATTGGCATTTAGCATACTGTGAAACCTGATCAAAAGCAGGCATCGGAAATGCAGTCCAGGAAGCAAGACAATCTATGGATACGCTCAGTATATTATACACTCCAATCAAACAATTCCATTTACCCATTCATCCAAGTCAACCAACATTCCAGGCCAGTAAAACCTAGCGGTGACTGAATGTTTGTTTTATTGGGTTCCACAGTGGCCTCCATGAGCACTGTCATGGAAATCCAAAAATATCTGATTGGCCCCCTCCGCGCCAACCACAACTTTCTTGCGCACCTCCATTTCGTTTTTCAAAGATATGTAATACATTGTATCACCTATTGAAACAAGGTTGTTGTCAGTAGCCTACAAGAAACACATCCTTTATTCCGATAAGCTATTGATAGAGCAGGAGATCAGGAAATTATTTTGGAGGTAGGCATAGCGTTACCATGGCTTACCATCTAGTAGGAAACGGGCGGAGTGCCTTCAAATGATATATTTCTGCTCCTTAGAAATACCTGGGGGATATGAGCCATCACTTTTGTAGTATAGCAGCTTGGTACTCATTAGTTTGTCCATTTCCACGAATCCAACATAAATTCATGTGACAAACATGTTTCCCAGATCATGTACAGCCCTGCCGCCATAATTTGTACACTTCGCACCCATCGGAATTGGTTAGACGCCCTCTTCAATTAGGCTATATACGCACTATAATTATATACTGCTGAAAAAAATAAAGGGAACACTTAAACAACACAATGTAACTCCAAGTCAATCACACTTCTGCGAAATCAAACTGTCCACTTAGGAAGCAACACTGATTGACAATCAATTTCACATGCTGTTGTGCAACTGGAATAGACAACAGGTGGAAATGATAGTTAATTAGCAAGACACCCTCCAATAAAGGAGTGGTTCTTCAGGTGGTGACCACAGACCACTTCTCAGTTCCTGTGCTTTCTGGCTGATGTTTTGGTCACTTTTGAATGCTGGCGGTCAGTGGCGGTTCTACATGGAATTACACCCCGGGCGAGACCCCTCCGAGTCCGCCCCCCCCCCCCCTCCCCGCGTTTTTTTTTTTTTTTTTTTTACTAAATAAATGAAAGACAAACTGTGCACAATTGCAAAAAAACTTTTATAGAACTTTAAATAGGTAATCAATGTGCACAATTATGCACAACACAGTATAAGTTACAACATACAAGTGGAAAAAATATCAGATATAGAAAAAAATGAAGAAGAGCAGAGAACATTAAGAATACTATACAAAAAAGACACTTAAGAAAATCTAATTATTACACTATTGCACTATTAATATTCATATAAAATAGAGGAAGCACTAAAATACCATGAAAAGTGGTGTGTCTTATGCTTAGGGTTTACTTCTACAATTGGATACTGGTTTGGAGTCACTGGGTCACATGGCATGGAAGCTATTGAAAGAAATATGATAATTCCTGCATAATTAAATATTAATATAAAATAGAGGAAAGCACTAAAATACCATAAACAAGTGGTGTGAACTTTATTCTTCGGATTTAATAATACCATTATATACTGGTTTGGAGTCACTGGGTCACATGAAATGGAAGCTATTGAAAGAAATATGATAATTCCTGCATACTAATATTCATATAAAATAGAGGAAGCAATAAAATACAATCACTGGGTCACATGAAATGGAAACTATTGGAAAAAACTGCAAGTATTTTGTATTGATATTTTTACGTGAAGTAGGTTGACGGTCCCTCAATCAGTTCCAGCATTGAGAATATGATAACTGCTATAGTATTCATATTAAGGAGATAATACTGATCAATTAGTGCTACTAATATTCATATAAAATAGAGGAAGCAATAAAATACAAGTCACTGGGTCACATGAAATGGAAACTATTGGAAAAAACTGCAAGTATTTTGTATTGATATTTTTACGTGAAGTAGGTTGACGGTCCCTCAATCAGTTTCCAGCGATTCACCGCGGGGCTCTGCGAGGTGCGCTAACCGTTCTCCTGCTGCTATTGCCGGGCAAATCTCCGTGAAGTCGCGGCTGGAACTGGACTGAATATCCGTCGAATATCCAACCTAAAACTATCTTCACCGCGGTGCGCTACCGTAGAATGCTCAGCGCCACCGTAGAAATTACATTTATGAAGGGCGATGATAAAATGATGATGTTCAAGTTTTTCTCCTCGCTTTGGGCGCCTACTTAGGCAATCAAACACAACAGATCCAGCGAATCTGTGATAATGATCAGATCTGATATATTACAAATGCAATTAACAAATTTACATTAAAAAGAATGACTGAATTAAAGAACAGAAGATCAAAACGAGAAGTGCACCTGTGTCCGACTTGACGTTGTGGGAACTTGACTTATTTCGGAATAGTTCCGGCTGATATTCTCAAGTCTCGCGCATGCATGCGCGCAAATGCAGATGATCTGAAACTCACCTATTGTCATTGTTGTCAGCCAATCCCTCTGTTCGCTGATTGGATGCAGAAAATTTGGAAGGAGAAAACCCATAGATATATCTATGAGAAAACCAACTAACATAGAGTGGCGAAGTCACGCCCCTTCTGGTAGAGCCCATGGGACCTATGAGAACGAAAAATATGAATGGGTTTCAATGAAGAGAAAGTAATTATTTTCTGGTCCCAGTCTTGTTATGCCTTGGATTACACATAGGCCTATGTTGTTTGTGGACTTAAATTATATTTTTTTATCCAAAGAAAACGAAAAAAATTCGCGAAGAAGTTTTATAATGTTAGATTTTGTGAGGCCGCTTTGTGAACTACAGCTCTTCGCTGCTCTCGACACGAATGATATACATCACCACCCGCACTCGAAACTTTGGTACAAACATGGCGATATCTCTGCTCCACTTAACCGATTTTTTCCAAGGGGAGTATGAAAGCATCGAAAGAGGTGAAAACCATTCTAAGTCGGGGCATGTGGAGAGTTTCAGTTATACTGTGATGGGGAGATTGTCGGTCTTGTCCAGGCCAGTCGCAGGGAGCGTGACGTCACATACGAGACGTGTAGTCTTTGTCATTGTGTTTTCTCTACAGCCTTTAACTGAACAATTGTACAATAAACAGTCAAACTCAAAATCAAAATTGCCTGCCTAAGTAGGCCTACTCTATCACGTAGCGAATATTCAACAACAACTATGAAGCACTGATAAAGGTAAATTATATTATAATTAACACTCGAATAATCTTCAAACGAGGTGATGTTTCATTGTTGAAACAAGCAAAGCACACCTTAATGGCAGCTATCCAAACCATTAGAATGTCCACCCTATTGTTTGCTCAATGTGGCCTTAAACTCAGTCTCAGTCTCTATGAAACAGTCAATCTTGATAAAGCCCCCTAGTATGTGGATAGAACCATTGCCCTAAGCCTACCAATTGAGCCTCTTTCCAAGCCACAAAGCCCGACCGGACAGCCGACCTTCAGGCCCTGCTCCATCCAGGGTCAACAGAGGCTGAGACCAGACAGCGGACGCCTGAGTCGCTCATCAGAGTGCTGGCACGTGGACCAGCCTCAAACGCACGCTCTAACCACCACCACATCTCCGGCATTCTGTGTGATGAGTGTGATGAACTACTCAGACGGAGGAGTGGGAGGATTAGGTGGAGTCTTCTGTCAATCTCTTAGTGAGAACACCTGGCCTGTCAGTGCCAGAGTAGATGTTGAAAGAAGGGAGACAGAGAGGTAAAAGGGGAAGGTTGTCCATTTTACCATAGATTTGATTTTGACACATCAATGGGCCGGAGAACAGAGAGGGAACTTTTTGAGTGGGAGCAGGGTATCCAGCCCAAATTCCTTCTCCGTAGAAGGAATACTTGTCCAAATACAGTTTGTCCTCCAGAGTTGGAGTACAAAAACCCCATCCAAGCCTAATCCCATTGTAAGATTTAGAAGCCGGATAACGATCCAACAATATGTTGATCCAGCTCCAAGGCTGCTGACGAGAACATCTGCGGTTGTCTTAGGCCGGCGCCTGAGACAGAGTGAAGTCGTGCGTATCAACGTGAGGTATTTCTTGGGGTCCTCATAGTTGTCAGCAAGAACGGGGAGATGGGGTGGAGGGGGGCCAAGGGGTCCCGCAGAGTGTAAATCCGGCCATGGAAGCGTGGCTCATAGATTATACAATAATTTCCCAGTGAGTTTCCTACTAACTCTTTTTTTAAATTTGGATTGGATTCGCAGATTCTTATCGCAGTCCACGCATCTTGTGCTGCCAAATGCTCAGTTAAATTAAAATTGAGATGTGGCATCTGTATAAATACAATCCTCTCATGACACTCTGGTAAGACAAAATAAACAAAACTTCTTTCAAAATACTCACGAAAAGACCACTACGGTCTTCTTTTAGTTCCAATTATTTAATTTTGGTTTGAATCCATCATGTCAATGTCCCAGGAAATGCCCATTTCTCTTCTTATGATTTATCACATGGTCTCAGGTGACAGCATTAGTTCAAAGCAATCAATACATGTCCAAATGCTCCCGGAAAGGCTGTTTCTTTCCATCTTTTGTTTTTTTTGTTAATCATATGGTCTCCAGATGACAGCGCTAGTCCAAAACAATACAGGTCCAAATGCAGACATGTCAAAGACAGTGGAGAGCCCCGGTGTGATGTCACGTGTAAACAAACAAACCATGATGTCACTTTATTGGGGAGTAAATGAACATGATCGTTTGAACTAACGCACACACACACACACACACTGATGAAGGGTGGTTTCTGATGATTGCCTCTGGTATGGTAATGTCCAGGCTAGGTAAAGGTTCAACACGTGGTTTATTTATTTATTTTTAATTTTTTTATTATGATTTTTTTTCTAATTTGTTTGTGGCTGAATTGTAGCCTCCTAGTGAATTCACTATGTAAACACAATTCTGTAAAAAAAGTAAAATCACCCCCAATTGGCCTGATGCACTGGATTCACATCCCTATGATAGTAACGGAAGCAATGTAATGTGTGGGCAGATTCAAAGAAGAACCAAAGATGGAAAAAATGTTGCCTGCTCCCCCTGTAAATGCCCCTTTCAAATCAGTGGGTGACCGGTTAACCATCACAGCTAATGCAAGGTTAAGCTTGCCATAGCACTGGTTTAAGCTATACAGGGAGCCGTCTAATACAAACCAGTGTACATATGGGGTTTGGGTTTGGATCTCCTTAAAGAAAAGTAAGCATTCCTTCAGCCTTCTGGGCCACAGGGAGGGGGTACACAGTGTTCTGTGTTGTGCTGTTGCCTGGAGAATCTCCGGTGTTTATCCATTGTTGCTCATCGTGACGATGACAAGTGAACCCAGGCCAAGCCAGAGAGGGTCTGGTGAGCTGTACACCCTGAGCTCAGCACAACAGAGCCTCGATGACAGCTGACAGGTGGCTCTCCGTCCAAGTACCTCATTTAGAGGATTACTTTATAAATGTCCTGGCATTTAACGTAACAGTATATTAAATTCACATTTGTAATCCTCATATGAATAGGAACAGACTCTGGTTTTTTTAAACTGTGGGTCGCGAGCACCAACTGGGTGGCCGCACGGCAACATAAACAAACATTAAAAAACGTTCACTCATCAAGAGGTTTTCTCTTTCCAAAAATATAAATGCATCGCTTCATGCCTTCAATTAACTTATACTAAGATACTTTTTTTGAATTCTCAAAAAGAATTCTGTATTGAAGAAGGTGTCCTAACTCACTTTATCAACTTAGTAATAATAATGCATAACATATTTTCTGCACAATATATTGGCATGCGATGGGAATCTGGTATAAATCAGTCTCCCTGCCCGTCTGATCTGGGTCTGTGTAACAAGCTTGATGGCTTTCCCTCTGGCTTAGCTCAGTCTTTAGTTATTAGATCATTGATATGCAAAACAAAACCCAGTCCATAAGAAGGAGAGCACAGCAATCATGACACGACTCCTTTATAGCTTCCAAAAACAGTTTCAGAAACATATCAAGACTTTTACTGTAAAGAAAGAAAGCACTTTTCAGATATCATTTTTACAGAGTATAGCATATAAAGCAAATAACTGGTGAACATTTGTTACAAAAAGGGAGCCTTTTTCAAATAATTATAATTATTGTCCCTTTTTTATGAAGCAACAAAACAAACAACAAACATTTAATTAAACACTGTGAAGATATACATTTATTTTCTCCATCTACAATTGTGATTCATAGACCGGAAAACAGAATGACGAATGATTTGCTTCAAAATATTTGAATCAATGAAAATACCTTATATCTTATGTAACAGAGTGATATTGTGATGGACAAAACATAAACATTAACAACAAAGAAAGTAAAGTTGGACCAAAGAACGACATTGTGTTTCTACAAAGATTATCAGTAGTCATGTGTATGGAAATCTGTAGGACAGTCAAGTATGTTTGAGAAATAAAACAAAAAAGAATAATGTTACTTCCCTTTGTGAAAAAAAACTAGCTACAATGGATGTGAATAATAGAGCAGAATGCACTTGCTAGCAAAAAAAAATCACAAACCACAAAATACCAAAAAAGGTGGTGCTAGGGACATACATTTGGCTAGCAGTGAACCTTTGGGCTCACTCTAAAGCTAGCAGAAGACCCATCCACTGCTCTACTGCATCACATTGTATTATAAATGGAAATGTAAAAAAATGGCAGCAACCATCCAGGCACATATAAGGTAATGAAGAAAGAGGGCACATAAAATAAGATATTTACACAAATTGTGGCTTTGCACATGACCAGTTTTGACATTAAACCTCACAGTATTTAGAAAGAGGGAAAATAATGAAAAACATTTGAGCGATTAGCAAACTACTTATCTATCTTATCTGTCATTTATTTCCCCGCTGGTTCCTTCTCTGAAACCAGCCTGAAAAGCCCCCCCCCCCCCCCCCGCTCCAACTGACCACCAATGGGGATGATAGAGAACAACAGTGGATTCCAAGAAAAACTTTATGCAATCGTAAATACTTTTTACATATCCTTTACCAACAAACATAACATTAACTTTATGGTCCGTTTAAATCCTAGGTAAGTCACTTAAAGTCTGGGAAGGATTGCATCAACAGATTGTGCTTGATATATAAGGCTCATTTTTACATAACAATTACACTGTAGATAGAGATAGTCTGTCGGGGGTTACGTTTAGCGCTGTTAAATGGCATGGGTAGCAACTATTACATTATTCAATGAAGGAAGTAATTCAAATGTAAAATAAATTAATAATGTTGAACTGCATCCAATCTGATGAACCTCACTAATAGCTGGTGACTAGGAAGGTCAAATCTGAAAGTTGCTCAAGGAATTCCTCTGTAAGGTGAAACCTGTGTAAATCCGAGGTTCAGGGTAAGGCTGAAGTATTAATGACAACCTCCAGTTGTGTGAAATCCCTACAGGGGTTCCGAACCAGAGTTTCAGGGAGAATTGGTTGGAAAACATCAGAGCGATAAGGCCATGGGCTGTCCACATCTGACGTTTTTCCGTATTGAATATGCTTATTCACCGCACAACTGTTCCCACCGCTTAAAGTTACAGAATATGTATGTTTCAAATATAATTCTTTGCATTTTCTAAATTGACTGACGCATATGAACATATTGGAAGTCGTGTTACATTGTCTCCAGTCTCTCAAATCAGATTTTAGATTAATAATAATAAGTCTGATGGCAGATAAGGTCATATCTGTGAGTATGGGCGTGTCACTTTCAGTACTTTGTATACTATACATATATTTTTTATATTTGTATCGACCAATCATGTTGCTGCAATCTGAGTTTTCTTCAATTGAATATTTCAGTTATGAAACAGGAAAAAAGGTGTATCTTTGCCGCTTGGCCCAGGCTCTGTGCCTTCTCCCCCAGAAGTTCTGCTATAACACAATAGAACTGCTACTGATCTGAGATTATGTTGTCCTTATTCACTACAACTAAAGATAGATGCTTGCCGAAATAATACATATTTGAAGCAGGGCTAGGTCCAAATGCAACTTTATATGCCTAATGTTTAGTTTTGGTATTTTTTCTTGGATTCACGTGAACTCAGTAAGTCAAAACATAAGACATTTTGATTGTCACACCGCAAAAAACTACCAGGGCCGGAGTCTGAACTGTAGGGGAAAAATATAAAAACATGGCAAATACCAAATATATCAAAATTGCTTGCTGGCTCTGTCAGCCAATGGGAAGCAAGAGGTGCTTGACATTCCAGAACTTTCATGAATATGCCGCCGGTTGATGAAAAAAACAAAACAATTTGAGCTGCATTCTGAGACTGTTTTGCGGAACCTCAGAATTGGTACACAGGATTAAACAAGGTCAGAGAATGAGAACGAGAGATACAACGACAGCAAGAGAGAGAGAGAGAGAGAGAGAGAGAGAGAGAGAGAGAGAGAGAGAGAGAGAGAGAGAGAGAGAGAGAGAGAGAGAGAGAAGAGAGAGAGAAGAGAGAGAGAGAGAGAGAGAGAGAGAGAGAGAGAGAGAGAGAGAGAGAGAGAGAGAGAGAGTCTTGCAGAAGCTTCAGAACTTGGTGCTGTTGCTGAAGCTGTCAGACAGGATGATGTTCTTGTAGAAGTTGTCTGAGCGAGTAGAGCAGTAACCTTTGACCTTGTCTATCATCTGGCTGACGGGCAGGATGGAGGTGGAGGAGGAAGAGGGGGATGTCTCCGGCTCGGAGGATGAGGAGCAGGAGGAGGCACACTTGGGGCTAGCCTGGTTGTAGAAACCTTTACCTGGTAGCCCGCAAGAGGGGGCATAGGAGAGAGAGAGAGAGAGAGAGAGAGAGAGAGAGAGAGAGAGAGAGAAGAGAGAGAGAGAGAGAGAGAAGAGAGAGAGGAGAGAGAGAGAGAGAGAAGAGAGAGGAGAGAGAGAGAGAGAAGAGAGAGAGAGAGAGAGAGAGAGAGAGAGAGAGAGAGAGAGAGAGAGAGAGAGGCGTTATACTCGACAACTTGCAATATAAAAACATGGCAACTTTTAAAAGACAAGCTGAAAAATCACCTCATGCAGAAATACCAACACACAAAAAGCATCTCACTTTAGATTTTTGTGCCGACGTGTGCAATCGACGTTCGATACCAAATCAGGTACAAGGCTCCTTTGTGTGACTTTGTGCGTGACTTTGCAAAAATGCATAAGGGTTGTCTTGTTTCTCTTAATCGAAAAAACAACAAAACAATGAGGTGAGACCTTCTAATGGAGTCTTTGGATCTTCTTGAACGAAAATCCAAAACTGATTCTTTCTACAAGATATTATAGTAGTAGTAGCTTAGCTTAGCATGAAGCCTCGTCAGAAACATTAAACCACAACTCCCACAATCCTCTTCTTTCTGGGAACTCTACACTTCAAAAATAACACATTTCCTGGTGTTCATGTTAGGAAAGTTGTCTTTAGTTTAACGGAATGCATCGACAATATTTTCAGGACTTCAGCCCAAGAAAAATACTCTGAAAGCCATCCTTCAGGTCATCAGCCGTACAGTGGAAGGGAAGGTTCTTCATGAACAGTGTCCTGGAGTCCCTATCTTTTTTGTCATTGGGGCCTGCTTCTTTGCCAAGACCGGTGCCTCTGGTGGCACAGTATTTTTCTTGGGCTGAAGTCCTGAAAATATTGTCGATTCCATAGCAAGTGTGATTTATAGTATTTTGTACAGGGAGTTTGGACCGCACCATTTCTAATGAATACAGCGACTTGGGTTGTAGCATGCTATGAAAATGTTGGATTTATTGTCAGGCAAATATTATACTACCTTTTTATGTTTCCTTGTTTTTCTAGAGCGTTTTATTGTTTTGCAGAATTTTTTAAGCTTTGGTATGTCATTTTTTTCAAATAAATGAAAAACACTTTCAAAGATCTGTTTTGGACTTGGTCCACATAGTACTACTACCTGAATACTATTGTGTGTACTATAATACAACGTGCCAAACAATTTTTTATTAGCTCCTTACTGCAATGGTGTCATTGGGGTAGAGTTTATTGAAGCCGGAATGTTTAATCAAGAAAGGGGTGACTTTTATAGACATCCTGTCCCTACAGCTTCTCTGACTTCACCTTCTGACCCCTGACCCTTGACCCCTGATGTAGAGAAAGAACGGAGGTCTCATCCCACAGAATTCCACAGTAACATGACCGCTTTTCTGAAATTAAAAACTGGGATAGTTGTAGTTTGGTGGTCCAAATATTATCGTAATATCTGATGTTTTTTCCGAAACTAAAAAAATAGAACATATTTAAGTTTTTACTTATCATGGTAAATATAGTAATGTAGTCAAATATTGGACGCAATGGATAGCTATGAGGTACTTCAAGCTTTGGTTAACAAGCCAAAATCGACTACTTTCTATTTTGAACTGATACAAGCCTGTTGCTTGGGATTGATCACAGCTGCTTATGGCATAAAGTCAATAGATAGCGAGCGGACACGTAGTGAGGCCGCGTCAAAGCCTATGACTTAGACACAAGACCTATTACCGATCGTCTCGACCTGAAACTTCATCAACAAATGAGAACCTCAAATCAATTCATATATTTAGTAATCCTATTTTTACAGGGACAGTTGGTGAGGTACCCTCTTTCCACAGGAACTAGCCTCGCCATGCCTGGGCCAAGGCAAACCCATGAGACAACACGGGCCAGGCCAAAGAAAAAGATGAATTGCAAAAATAAGTCGTGTTTGGATTTAATTTTCCACTTGATCCAAAGATCAAGTTTGTTCAAAAATGCGCATTCCAGATTTGCTAAGACTGTTCCAATTATTGCGCGCTTGGCTGCCAAGGGTTTGCGGCTTAAGATGTTTTCCCCTCAGCGTGACAACGGGAGAGGCTAGACGCTACACGCTAGGTGCATGACGCAAGATGTTAGCGCTAGTATTAGAATGTGAGTTTTGCCCTTATCGCCCGATAACAATGATAATATTGATTGATATTTTGGTTGATATTATTTTGTTGTTCTGTTTTAAGGGTTTCTGACCAATGCTAACTAGTATTGGTTGCCAATAGTAACCAATACTAGCTTTGATTTAACAAGGTATTCTATAATATCACATTGTGTAAATAAGTAATAGCAATAATTAAATGTTTTAATTGTATTGTTGTAGCATAAAAAAAAAAAAATATATATTTTTTTTGTCTGTAGGCCTACAGTGCAGCATTGTAGATTTATTATTTCTAGGAATTCAGTAGCTGCAAGGTAGGTAAGCATAGTGCATATATATAGGGGGAAGAAGGGATCCATTTCACTTCAATATTGAGTAACCAAAAGAAGGATTTGCCACCGTGCTGTAATGCATGACAGCCGTATTAACTTCTGCACATGCAGCTAGCAGCTAGATAGATAGATTTTAGCATTAACTGGCAGTCAATGCTGTAATATTACCTTTACTTTCCCAAATAAACTCTCCAACCTCTACAAGCCGAAACCATCATTTAAAGGCAAACCAAAACTTAATTTGATTTAAAAAGAAAATAATGTGAAAGGTAACGTGAGGATTGATTTTCAGTTATACAAACATATATTCAAATATAAATACAGGTTGTGGTTCCAAAATAAATGTACACTTTGTAGTACCCTATACCCACTAGAGCAGAGGTCTTCAACAGGGGGTCCGCGGAGGTACTGCAGGGGGGTCGCGAAGGTTTTGGTTGATTAGAATTTCTTTTTATATTCCCATGCTGCAATTTTTTCCACAAATCAAAAAGTCTTTTAATACACATTAACATGAATCCAACACACTAGCCGCGTTCACATGGACACTTCTGATCCGATTTCTAATCGGAGTAGATCTATTCCTATCATGCGATCCGAATGTACTGTATATATGGCATTTACAAAAGTGATAAGCGTACGTTAGTCTGTCTCTCGCGCACACCTGACACATCTGGACCGGCTGCGACATTTTTATGTATTTAATTTTAATGAAAGCCCAGCAGGAGAGAGCTTTTCTCTGCCTGCTCCTTCAATTAAGAAGGACAGCACAGCGTCAGTTTCTCGTTCGGTCTTTATATCTACCCCCTCCTCCGCCGCAAACAACACGTATTTGGATGAGAGTGCACAGCCAAGACGGAGAGAGAGAGTGCTGTTAAGGGTTAATGTACAGAACGCCGGTCATTATCGGGAAAATAAGCGATCAGCAGAGAAATAGTCTGCCAAAGACGTTGAGGTCGCTTAGCAACCGGACACGCTGGGGTTGATAAGTTACCGGACTACTTGCGGATTGGTAAGAAAGACGTGAATCAGGCAAAAAAATTACACTAACAAGCATCACAAATTTTCGTTTCCACATTTATGTTTTAAAAATGTCAATTTGAAAAGCTTTTATGCATGATTACATGCAATTGACAGACATTGTTGATCTTGGCAGGTATCAGTTCATTATGTTATGTTATGTTTAGTGCAAGTGGCAGTGGCATGGCCACTGCCACTTGCACATGTTTGAAATAAAAACATGCATATAGGAACCTGTGTATTTTTTTGAATATCTTAGTATTGAAGGCAAAATAACACGGTGCATTTATACATTGCACTAGGACCAGTTTAATATAAAACACAATTTTATACAATATATAAGTAGGGGGTCCCCGCTCCATCTCTCCATCAGTTTGGGGGTCCTCGGCCTGGAAACCGTTGAAGACCCCTGCACTAGAGAGTATAGCCAACCGTCTGGTGGGTAGAGAGTTGATTCATTTTATGCATGACATTGTAATCTATGCCTGTTTTTCTTTATGCTTCCTACTTCAGTAATGAAGGGTTCAATTGTAATAGATAGAAAAAGTTTTATAAATAAAGTTTTCTTTCATTTATATACAAAATAACTCCCAAAAAACTTGCCATATGATGCAATAAAATATGCCAATCCCTCCCTCTCAATTCATCAGATTTGAGATTATCATTTCTCAAGTCATTGGTCAGAGGTTCTATTTTATAGTCTAGATTACTATTCAAAGATTTAGTTATTTACTCAAGGATTATTTAGTTTGTTATCTTGGCGAAATGTTTATTGTCCCACTATTTCATCCAAGTACCTTTTAACAGTTTGCTCTTTATTGTAAAATGGGGTATTTATACACTCAGGCTCGATGCTGTAAAAAGTTGAGCCAAATCAATAGTATAGTATCAATAGTCTGCAGGGTCTTGAGGCCAGCCCAGGGCCTTGGGTGTTTGCAGACCCCCTCGCTATTGATCACACAAAAGTGTGTGCATCGTCCAAAAACAAGGAACAAATTATCGAACTCCCTCCCCTGATATGCCCTGTGACACATTCATACTCCTCTCATGTTGCCTGGCTCTCAGGGAATGACAGAAAGTAAAGACGGACGTCTGGAAAGCTTACAGTAGTAACTTAAGCTTTATCTTAAGTAACTTAAGTTATTGGTTGAATGTTTCGGAAACAATCTATAAAACATTCCAAAATGTTATTTTAGTCTTTTCGTTCAAGATTAATCTAGTTTTACTAGTTTTTTCTAGTTTTAGTTTTAGTTTTTTTTTAGTTTTAGTTTTAGTTTTTAGTTTAGTTTTACCTTGTACTTTAGATAAAATGATTGAATGATTCCTTTTGGTAAGTTAGGCAGGGAAACCTTCCAAATCTTTGAAGAAAACATGACCACTCAATTGAAATGCGTTCTCAACCCTACCTGTAGGGAAAATTCAGGACACAAATATTGTTGCATGTTTTTGGTAACTAAAAGGTACTCTCTTCTGCGGCCCTCTCACCGGGGAAACAGGTCAACTTTGAGCTTGTCCAGGAAATTACAACTCTGAAAGCATAACATCAAAACAATTTCTTTGTTTTGATGCTTTCATTTGTATATTAGAGTGATTAAAAGTGAATTCAAGCCCATCTGGACATGGGCGGTGGGGGGGGGGGGGGTCATTTAGTTTTTTCATAAGGAAGATGTTATTGAACTAGTCTCGTGGCTTAGTGCTGTTTCTGAGGAAACAATGTGTTCATAATCGTAACACAACAATAAAACCCATTGATTAAAGCACGATGGGAACACCAGACCGTTGTCCACGTGGGCATTAAAGACAGATGGCTCTTTACCAAAGCGGCCTATAAAAGTAATAAGGAGCAAATAAGTTCTTCCTGGTGGGCCTAGGAAAAGATGCAACTTTTTTTTAAGGCCCTATGTGCCACAAGGCACTCGGAGGACAGGTAACATTGGCTTGGCGACGTTAATGTTCACCGTAAACCAACTAACTTCCAGGCAGTACGTTTAAAGCATCAATCATGTCCACTGCTTTTTCTATTGATTACAATCTAAATCAAGATATGGATAACAACCATAGAAGTGTCTCAAGTCTCACTCTGCTTCAAGATGGTCAGATAGTAGTTAGCTTGTTTACAATACAGTGGTGCTCACCAATTGTGTTATTTCCCACAGGCACGCAGTTGTTACCGTTTTGATTCAAATCTAATTTAAAACAAGACATTAGGGCTGTTATGTTGGGTTTAAGGACGATTAAATAAAAGTCACAGGTTAAGGATGCACTATTCAGCCATTCTGAGCTTATGTGCGTCTGGTGGGGGGTGGGGGGGGGTGTGCTGTGCTGGGCAACCCAGAGTCGCCTAGGTGGGCGGAGCCAGTAGTTATTATAAAACTACCGGTAATGAGAGGAGATGTGACTCCTCCCACCCAGAGTACCCCAAGGTTGGCAGCATAGTGGTATGTGACATCACAGCAACCAGCCAATCACATCACTCGGATCATAACTTGCTTTCCCAAACAGTTTGTTTGCCATCCACGTCAACAAAGTTGGAAATCCGACTACTTTCAACCACTTTTCCAAGTGACTTGCACAGTTAAGTTGAATTGTTGATCATACGATTGGCTGAGACCATACGTGTTTGGGGAAACAGGGCCAGATCAAATGGCGTCGGAAGCAAGAAGTCAATCGGCCAATCAGCTTTACCTCTTGTGGACCTCCGCTCCTGCTATTGGATGGAAGAGCTCTCTACACACCAAACAGAGGTAGATACATAGAGACACCGTGAGATAGTAGGTAGGGAGGCTGAGTTGTAAATACGAAAGGAATGCGCATCAACACTTTACATCTGCACCCTGTTCATGCAGCATGTTTTAAAGATATGTGTGTGCATGTGTTTCTTGTTCTGTTGTTGATGGGGTACAGGGTGTGTGTGTGTGTGTGTGTGTGTGTGTGTGTGTGTGTGTGTGTGTGTGTGTGTGTGTGTGTGTGTGTGTGTGTGTGTGTGTGTGTGTGTGTGTTTTATACCTCTGTTACTGTGTCTCTTGTTAAAGGGCTAAGGGTGTGTGGTGTGTTTGGTGTTTGTGTGTGATACGTGTGTTGCTGTGTCATGTGTTAAAGTGTTATTTGTCTGTCTGCGATTGGTGTTTGTGTGCTATACCTGTGCTGCGTGTCTCTTTTTAAGGGTTAAGAGTGTGGGTGTGTTTTTGCCTGTGTGTGTGTGTGTGTGTGTGTGTGTGTGTGTGTGTGTGTGTGTGTGTGTGTGTGTGTGTGTGTGTGTGTGTGTGTGTGTGTGTGTGTGTGTGTGTGTGTGTGTGTGTGTGTGTGTGTGTGTGTGTGTGTGTGTGTGTGTGTGTGTGTGTGTGTGTGTGTGTGTGTGTGTGTGTGTGTGTGTGTGTGTGTGTGTGTGTGTGTGTGTGTGTGTGTGTGTGTGTGTGTGTGTGTGTGTGTGTACCTGTGTTGCTGTGTCTCTTGTTGAGGGGTGTGTGTGTGTGTGTGTGTGTGTGTGTGTGTGTGTGTGTGTGTGTGTGTGTGTGTGTGTGTGTGTGTGTGTACCTGTGTTGCTTTGTCTCTTGTTGAAGGGTGTGTGTGTGTGTGTGTGTGTGTGTGTGTGTGTGTGTGTGTGTGTGTGTGTGTGTGTGTGTGTTGTGTGTGTGTGTGTGTACCTGTGTTTGCTGTGTGCTCTTGTTTGAAGGGTGCGTGTGTGTGTGTGTGTGTGTGTGTGTGTGTGTGTGTGTGTGTGTGTGTGTGTGTGTGTGTGTGTGTGTGTGTGTGGTGTGTGTGTGTGGTGTGTGTGTGTGTGTGTGTGTGTACCTGTGTTGCTGTGTCTGTTGTTGAAGGGGTAGAGGGTTGCCTTGGCCTTGGAGGTCCAGGTGGCGGTGGTGGAGCTGAAGGAGCTGGAGGACAGAGACTTCCCCAGGTTCTCCGAGCTCACTTTCTTTGTGTTGTTAGTGGGCGTCTTACTCCAGTCTGGATGAGCACATACACACAAAGGCAGACACACACACACACACACACACACACACACACACACACACACACACACACACACACACACACACACACACACACACACACACACACACACACACACACACACACACACACACACACACACACAGGCATGGAAGCACATAAACATAAACACACACAAACACACACATATTTATATTAATGGTAACAGTTACAGTTACAGTTCCATATATTTAGAAAATACGTACAGGTGGCATTTAGCGTATAATGTATGCTGACTGCATGTGGAAGTTCAAACACAGTGTCCACCAGTAGGACACTGTGTTTGAACTTCCGCATGCAGTGAGAGCCAGCCAGTGCACTCCCGGTCTCCTACGGAGGTCCCCGGGAGCTGCCCCAGTCCAGGTGCTTTGGTAAAGGGACTCGGGCCTGATAAAGTACATTTGATTCCACTGTGATTATTCAAGATGGTAAATAACCCGAAGCAGCCTGGGATTTGAACTTCTGACCTTCCTGTTGGGGGATCTTTCAGAGACCCTGCGGGAGGTAAGTGTGTGCGTGTGTGTGCTCTTCCCACACTAAAGCAGGCTCAGGTCTCCTGTTCTCCTCCCTCCATCCCTCTCAAACTTAATCCTTCATTCCTTACATTTTTCTCCTCCTTTCTTTATTTTGCCCTTCCTTCTATATTTTATCCTAATTGCTCTGTTTCCTCTCCCCTTCCTTTCTTTTTTCCCCTCTGTCCTCCTTTCCATCCTTTCCTATCTCCTTCCCACCTTCCTTCCCTCCAAACTTATGTAACACTCCCCTCCCTGCTTCCTTCCAGTCGTCATCCTGCCTACTTTCGAACAGTTTAAAATATTAAAAATATTTAATAATAATCGAAATGTGTCTCCCTGTCTCCCTACAATGGGTAAAGCCTGTTCCTGCCCGCAGCCCGGCTCAGTGTGTGTGGATTACCCATCATTCCTCATTCCCATCTCTAGTTACATCTTTATCTGGCTGAAGGTTAACCTCCAGGTTTGGTATTGTTCTCCATCGGGGCCAGTTCTTTATGTCTCCATATTCCTTGGTCTTTTCTGCCTGACAGTAAAGAGCGACGTGTACCTTTGATGAGAGAGGTAGGGAAAGACACGTAGCATAGTGCCACCGGTGGGAATCAAACCTGGGTCGCTAGGCGTATTGGCATAACAGGCTTAGCGTGCTAGTGGGTTGATCCAACAATCCAATTCTCTTTTGGACAGCATTCATCTTGAATCCTGACGATGTCTTGTAAAATGGCGCAGCACCAGACGAGCTTCAGGAGTGTTCAGAGGGATCGACGTGGGGTGGGCTGGGTTCTTATGAATTGGCCACGGTACAACTCATATGCTGGCTAATCAGACCCGGACAAGCAGTTAGCCGCAGTCTTTCATTAGTTGCAGAGCTAGCAAGAATGCTTTGGTCTTACTTTTTAATAAATGGTTCGTATTTTATTTGCGCATTATGTGTGTTGTTCTGTGTTTGTCCCTGTTGTTTCACATTCCGATGGGAGGAACTGATGGTGAGAAACGCTTGTGGAAAGAACAGTTCACCTGCAATGGCAGACGAACATACAGACCGATGGACGAACAGACAGACAGACAGACAGATCACCTGAGTTGTCCGCCAGTCTGAATTTGCCACAGCAGAGGTATCTTCTCCATTGCTTCTGGACGTTTTCTTTGAGTGCACAGTGGAACACAAAGATGAACAGACCTGGGAAAGAGAGAGACAGCAGGGACACGGTGGGATTGAGAAAGATGGAAGAGGTGCGAGGGAAAGGGTTGCGATAAAGGGAGACGGAAGAGAGAGGCGGGGGTGACATAACGAGAAAGAATTAAATCCAAGAAGAAAGTAACTCAACTAGCTTTAACAGTACAAAGATAGATCGATAGATAACAACTTGATTGATTCCCCGGAGGGGAAATTATTTTGTCAGCCCAGCAGCAGTGGAAAACACAGGATAAAATACAATAAAATGAAAATACAAAGTACTAATGATAACCAAAATAGACACTAAAGTAACTGCTAAAGTAAATGCTAAAATAAAGACAAACAGATAAAACAGGGCAAACAAAACAGACGGTATAAACAATATAAAAAATAGATTATAACGTGTAAAGTGTAAATTACAAAGTAGCTATAAGTGAATAAATACAAATGTAAACAAAACAAGCCTGTGGTGCTGTGTCAAGTTAGTCAGCTAGCAAATTCATTAAGATAATTTGTTAAATGAGTAAGTGGCTAACGATCTCCATGTTCCTGCGCTCCGAAGCCAGCCGGCAGCAGCTGCTGTTACCTTGTAGAGAGTTGAAGATGGCGAAGAGGTACATGAAGGCCACATTGACGGGGCCCCAGGCAAACAGCGCGAAGCCCCAGGTCATGCCCAGCAGGAAGGTCAGGCTGACGACGCTCCGCAGGTTACGCAGAACCTGGGGCAACACCACCACCAAGAAGACACGGGAGGAACACACACACACCTTCACTTAGCGCTCACTTCAAACTCAGGGGTGCGCTAAAAACACGTTTAACGAAAGGACTTTAAAATGTCTGCGCTGCTTCAAGGCTAGCCCCCCCCATGATGGCCCTCACCTCCCTGATGGCCCTGAGCTAATGCTGAGCCCCGATCATCACAACAGGTCTTCAATCGGATTCCAATGGGCAAGCACTCGTAAATACGTCGTAACTCTTTAGTCATATTTAGTCATTTAGCCGACACTTCTTTCCAATTAAGCTTGTTCACTGACTTTTCAACCCACGGACAGACATTTAGACGGTCTATCTTCACGAATGACAGTTTGGTGCGCCCTGTGGTGCTGTGTGAGCCTCACTGTGTGCGATGCTATCTGTGGTGTGTTGTGAGCCCGGATGGTGCAGGTGACGGTGTTTTTTGAACCACGTGACGGTGTGTTGTGAACCAGGTGACGGTGCGTTGTGAACCAGGTGACGGTGTGTTGTGAACCAGGTGACGGTGTGAACCAGGTGAGCGTTGTGAACCAGGTGACGGTGTGAACCAGGTGACGGTGTGAACCAGGTGACGGTGTGTTGTGAACCAGGTGACGGTGTCAACCAGGTGACGGTGTGAACCAGGTGACGGTGTGCTGTGAACCAGGTGACGGTGCGTTGTGAACCAGGTGACGGTGTGAACCAGGTGACGGTGCGTTGTGAACCAGGTGACGGTGTGTTGTCAACCAGGTGACGGTGCGTTGTGAACCAGGTGACGGTGTGAACCAGGTGACGGTGCGTTGCAGGTGACGGTGTGTTGTGAACCAGGTGACGGTGTGTTGTGAACCAGGTGACAGTGTGAACCAGATGACGGTGCGTTGTGAACCAGGTGACGGTGTGTTGTGAACCAGGTGACGGTGTGTTGTCAACCAGGTGACGGTGTGTTGTCAACCAGGTGACGGTGTGAACCAGGTGACGATGCGTTGTGAACCAGGTGACGGTGTGAACCAAGTGACGGTGTGAACCAGGTGACGGTGTGAACCAGGTGACGGTGTGAACCAGGTGACGGTGTGTGAACCAGGTGACGGTGTGAACCAGGTGACGGTGTGTTGTGAACCAGGTGACGTGTGTTGTGAACCATGTGACGGTGTGTTGTGAACCAGGTGACGGTGTGAACCAGGTGACGGTGTGAACCAGGTGACGGTGTGAACCAGGTGACGGTGTGAACCAGGTGACGGTGTGAACCAGGTGACGGTGTGTTGTGAACCAGGTGACGGTGTGAACCAGGTGACAGTGTGAACCAGGTGACGGTGTGAACCAGGTGACGGTGCGTTACCTCCTCCCTCAGCGTGCGGTTGCTGCGCTTGCCGTTGCGGCCGCAGATCTGCTGCATGACGACCACGAACATGGCCACGTTCATCAGGAACACCAGGCAGAAGTAGCCCACGCACGTGACGTAGAACACCACCGGGCTCTGGATCCAGCAGCTACACACACACACACACACACACACACACACACACACACACACACACACACACACACACACACACACACACACACACACACACACACACACACACACACACACACACACACACACACACACACACACACACACACACACACACACATACATACACACACACATACACACACATACATACACACACATACACACACACACACACACATACACACACACATACACACACACACATACACACACACACTCACATACATACATACATACATACATACATACATACATACATACATACATACATACATACATACATACATACATACATACATACATACATACATACATACATACATACATACACACACACATATACGTCAGACACACACACACACACACACACACACACACACACACACACACACACACACACACACACACACACACACACACACACACACACACACACACACACACACACACATCAGACAGACACACACACAGAGGTCAGACACAAGCAGAAGAATACAAACGCATACAAGCCGATGCCGGCACACACATCAAATATACACCCATTCATATACACACAGAAGACGGCGCACACATATATCAACACAGTGGAACCAACACACATATCCAAACAAAGGCAAACATGGACATATCCATTAACAAACTTGTAACAATGATTACATATCGTTAGCCTCATAGCATAATTACCTCATTCATATCTTAAGGTTCATAATATAGATATCATAATTTGGGCCATATACAACAGAATACGTGATCAATACAGTGATCCACTGATGACGTACAACTCTGAGGACCCCTGCGTCTCCTCGCCTGGACTTCCTCTGCCGTACTCCTGCCTGCCGTAGGACTTCCTGTCCACTGCCACCACCACACTCACCAGCACTGCCGGAAGACCTGGGGCCCACACACACACACACACACACACACACACACACACACACACACACACACACACACACACACACACACACACACACACACACACACACACACACACAC